>JAXQQM020077404.1:0-140708 GCA_034641835.2 Pinus albicaulis | reverse complement strand
AGCAAGGGAATCCATACGGTGGCCAGATCCTACAACCCGACCCCGCCCACTCCTAGTATTTGGATATCGACCTGCGTAATAATCAGCATTTGACCGATCGACTACGGTAAGAAGTGGAGGGAGCCGCGAGGTTGACCTCTAGTGCTCCCCCTGCTGACGACGCATCTATGACGCACGTGAGGCATGGTTGCAGTTCGGGCGCGCGGTGGGCACGAGGAAACCGGGGCTTAAATTCAGTGCGAGAGGAAGACAAACTGAACGGAACCAGAGAAATGCGGATATCTTTGCAAGATGCAAGCGTGATTCGGTGGCCACTTCTCTACTTCTCCTTATCGTCACGGTTAGCAGGCAGATGTAATCCAAACTAGCCAGGCTCGTCTGAAAAACCATAGCTAAAAGCCATTTCTCGGCATAGCTACAATGCAATCAAAAGTAAAAGGACCTTGTCCATAATTAATCTCTAATCATTAATAATGAAGCGAAGGGCGAGATCATATTGGAGCGTGCGGAATCGCTAAGAGGAGTGGAGGCCGATCTTGAACAATGTTAAAAATTAATTAATGCGGATTGGATGTGAAAACTTAATTGAACAGCATTAAATGTTAATGCGATTGATATGAAATCACCATATCCATGTCCCATTTCCTTAAACGCCATCAAATGCACCCGCAGCCGGGTGCAGGGCAAGTCTTTATTGAGGACACGTGGCAGAAATTGATTGGAGGAGATATTTTTTTGGGCCGCTTGCGCAGTGGAATCTGGACCCGAAAAATATTATGGAAAATTTGATAAGAAATTCGCGTCACAACTCTCCCTCTGTATGCTAGCCCAACTTCAGACCCGAAAAATATTAGGGCGGAATTAATTTGGTTTTCGTGTCACAAAATTGGCTGACGTCAGCAGGCTATTTTGGAACGCGAATTTTGTTTGAATTATGGTTTATCGCCATTTGAAGTCCAGCGGGCTCGACTTAATAACAATTTTGTTTGATCCCATCTTATAAAATTTGTGTTGGTTTTCTTTGATAATACACATATTTATAATAAATCATGGGAATACCACACTAAACATGTGGAAAATTTGTATAAATACTTATTGAGAACAATCATTTTTATGTAAAAATATCCAAATGTGCTTTTGGGAAATAAGAATTCGAGTATTTGGTTCATATTCTTTTAAAGGAAGGAGTGAAGTTAGAGCCTCAAAAGATGCAAGCTATTACAAAATGACCTATTCCTAAGAAAATCAAGGTTCTTAGAAGATTTTTTAGACTTACATGATATTATTGATCATTTGTTAAAAATTATGCATGCATTTCAAGTCCACTCACATATCTCTTGAAGAAAATATCATTTATATGGAATGATGAGGCTACTTTGGCATTCTCTCTTTTAATGGATGCCATGTCTTCTACACCAACATCGGTTGCACCTACTTTTGGTAAAACATTCATAGTAGAGAGTGAGGCACTAGGACAAGGAATTTACATAACATTAACACAATAAGGGATATCATTGGCTTTTAAAAGCAAGGAATTCAAAGAAAATATTTGGTGAAATTCAAGGAATTCACTTTTGTTAATAGGTTTATGTCACACGATGATGCAGGGGCATTAGGCACTAGCCAGCAATGTAGGAGGTTTTTTCCACATGTTTTGGCTAGGAGGGTTCGAAAAAATTTGAGTTGTAACAGCTAGGTGTCAATACCTCAGCTGACTGTATTACTTAGACTAGTTAGAGTTGTAGGAGTCGAACAATTTCAGTTAGTTGAATTATTATAATTAGACCTTTTGATTTCTAGAACGGTCCTCTCAGAGGAACCAAAGAGCCATATGTTATGTATATAAATTTTAATTCCTCGGATGAATAAAAGTAGAGAGGGAAGAGGAGAGTAGAGAGGGGATTTCTGCAATAAACCTCTGTGTGTGAACAATTGTTTCCAGTTAAATGATTTCCAAGATTAGTTGCCATTGAATTATCTCGAACTGCTAATTGTGAAGAATTCTTTAACTGTGAGGCGATTGGGTACTGATAATTCCATTCTTCTGTCTTTGAATTCCCGTAAATTGTTGGATAACCCTGTGAACTCACCCCACCCGAAGGCGAGGTCTGTGTAGAGAACCAGGGTCGTGAAAAATGTTCAAATATAAAAATCCCGCTTAATAAAGAGACAAAATTGTTGTGCTTTCGGAACCTGACCCGAGTATTGGACGTGAGTTAACAAACAAAAGGATAGCGGAACCAAACTTGCACCCGTGGTCAAGCCCTCTACCAAAACCACGAGCGTAATCACAAAAGCGGGTTGCCCATATCGCACCGCTTTTGCGGAGTAAGCGGTATTTCCTATTCGCGAGCGATTCCATAGGGAATGCGACACGTGGCGAAGTGACCCCCGGAAAACCACCGTTTAACCCGCGCCATCGCACGTTAAAGCCTGACGTTGGAAGCCGAGCGAAATTGCCAAGAGTCGTTGATTTGGAGAAGGGCCATCGGACGGTGGTCGCACGTTGAACTTGCCCGGAGGTTAACTAAGGTGTGCGGAGGATAGCCAGGTACGATACGAGTGTTTGATTGGTTATTGATATATATAGGTGGGGCCGGAGTATAATAAAATTGTTTAATTAAACGATTGGCGGATAATTAGCATAAGTCTGGAGCGTGATTGTTGTAAGGCTGGGTGGTGAAATATAGAGCCGAAAGTTCATTACAAGTTATTTATTTAAAAAGAAATGTGGAGTATAAATACAAAGTGTTGAAAGTTAAACATTGGTTATAAGGCTTGGAGATAATAGAAAGTCGGGAATATAAATTAAAGTCCAACCATTGTGGATAGTATTTATTTATCAAATTCTACGAATTTGATAAATAAACCCGAAGAAAGAAGAAGTCAGTTAAGACTCAGGCTGGAGGAAAAGAACGGGGTACACCAAGGGAAAATGCTGACAGAGCGATTGTAGACACACCAGCTCTCCTTGGGGGTCCAATTTCATTTTTGTTGCGTCACACGATGATCTCTCTTCTCTGGCATTTACTTGTATTGAAGATCACTATTCTAGGAATAAAGAGTTATTTTCTCCAAAAATAACCCTAGCCAAACATTGACAATGCATCAAGGATATCTTTCTATGCTTCATAAGTACATATGTTCTACTTCTAAATCATGTCTTGGAAGTGGTTGTTTTGCTGGAAATTATTCACCAGTTAGTTTCATACCAAAGTCTTTTTCTCATTTTCAGCATCCAATACATGAAAAAGATAATGGTTTAAAACAACATAAATATTTGAAATTTTGCAAGAATTATCTGGCACACTTTGAATATGAATTTTGAAGTCAAGTGCATGATGCTGTATAGGATCAAGTGTCATTTTGAATACCAAATGTTTCACAAGAAACTTCTCAACATGCTACCCTACAATAAGGATTAAATGACAATATTGCATCAACTATTTCCATAATAAAAGTGCACCTCGGCCATAAGACTAAACAACTACAAATTTTGTAGATCTAACAAGACCACACAATCAAATGTATTCCACAAGGCCAATGCTGTATGAAAAATGAAAAGGAGTTTGCAACCAAAAATACCTTAGGAAACTAATTCAATTAGATACACCAAACCATCAGCAAAAAGGAAAACCAGCCTACTCAAAAGGCAAGCGTTTACCTCCTTTGAAAAAATTTTGAGTTCCGAAACAAGGGCCTTTATTGTCTTGTCAATGCCCCTAGTAATTTGAATGGGGTTTTCACCTGCTGCAACAACCTAAACAAAAAGGTTTCATTTCAAATTATTTTCCACAAATTTAAGATACAACCATTGTCGGTTTTGTATTTCCTAACAAGCTCATAAATTTTGACAAAAGAACCAAAATTTTATAATACCTGATAGCAATTTTTTCACTCAAAAAATATCTTAGACTCAATAAGCCCAACCCAAAACTAAAAAACCAAACACCATAAGACCCTACAAAAATGAATATATGATCTTAATCCAGTACTATCGACAAAAAGTTACCTTTACACCCTCACTTATTAAACCCTGTGCTGTTGAATTTTAACTTCAACTGCTGCAGCAGAAGGACGGATGCAGCAGCAACATTTTTTTTTGGAGGTTGCTTGCATGCCATCCAGAAATTTAATTCAGCATTTAAAATTCCTGCAAGTTTTTTTGTAGACGGCCGCAGCCATATTTCTATACAGGATTGTATTTAAACACAACAACCAGCATTAACGCAATTCACCAACCAGAAATTAAACAAACAGAAATTTACCCGACAGTTTTGTAAATTCAAAAGGAGGACACGTGGAGCATTAATATTGGATCACATGAAATTAAAGGGAATCTGAAAACCTGAAAACCGGACCCGAATTTTTTATAGGGCACATTGGATTGAGAATTCAAGTTAAAATTAGGAAGACGTCAGCATCCCATTTTGGAACGCGAATTTGGTTTGAAATTCAATCTATTCAGACTTTTGAAGTCCGACGGAAAGGGTTCTTTAATGTTTTGATAGTTTAATTTTATGTATGCTTTAATATATACATATATTTTAAACATATGTTATATATATATCATATGCGAAATGAAAGGTGGGCCATAGAATTTAGTTTTAATTTTATTTTTTTTAAAAGAGGGTTTATTATAATATGTTTTATATGTTACGGCATATAAAAATAAAAAGGTAGAAAAAGCTTGGTAGTTTTTTTTATAGACAGTACGTAAATTTTTTATTACAGTGCGAAAAGGAAAAACTGACGAGTGTTTTAGAGGCAGTATGTTTGTAGGTTTTGAACGGGCAGTGAGTTGGTTTTATGCACTGCATTTTGTAGGAGTCATAATTTTGTAATCCCTCTCGGTGAGGAAGTAGTGTAATAGTTTTTTTTTGAGTTATTGAAGGGAATAGAAGTTTGTTTTCAAAGTATTGAAACTCTTTCTCCTATCAAAGAAAATTTTATTTTCTCTGTGTTAGAGGAAGGGAGATTTATTCTCCATTCATTGTTCTAGAATTTTTCAATATTCCAACATGTGCAAGAACAACAAATGTTGTGGTTCCATCCCCAGCTAAATCATTTGTCTTTGCCGCAGCTTGCCTTACCAACTTGGCCCCAATATTTTCAATTGGGTCCTCTAATTCAACCAATAAAAAGGCCAAAACCATAGCATTGAGATACATTTCATTACACTGTCAATAACAATAAAATTTGACTCAGCCATAACCCTCTCCTTTTATTGTTGTGAAAAGCTTTATGCATTACTCTAATGTGGCTAGTCCATAGGCCAAGTA
Source organism: Pinus albicaulis (assembly GCA_034641835.2). Lineage (NCBI taxonomy): Eukaryota > Viridiplantae > Streptophyta > Pinopsida > Pinales > Pinaceae > Pinus > Pinus albicaulis. The sequence continues at coordinate 135,426 of JAXQQM020077404.1, read as the reverse complement.
GACCACTGGGTAACAAATATGTTTCCTTTCACCTTTGAGTTTTCAAATTATGCCTACCAAATCTAAGACATTTAAGAGGGGGAACTAATACAACGTTAAAAAGAAAACCAGAGCACACATCTACAAATTAACTCCTTAACTACTGTCACACCATCATTAACTATTTTCGGAGAACCATGCTTGCTCTCCAAGACAACATTTTTCCCTTCGCCCCAAGGGTGACTCCAACAAGATCAGCAAGTTTGTTCACACCGCCTGCAAGACAAATTGACAATGCTTTCATTAAGTGTGCAATTGAATGCCAGACCATATGCCAAAACAACCCTCCATGAAAAATTAAAATAACACATTAAAATCGAATATAAGTGGACAAGGAAAGATCCACCGCAGTGAAGTTTCACGTGCAGGTGACCTTCCTTTAAACATAATTTTTTCTCTGACCTGCAATTTTTTTGTCACTAAGCCATCCTTGTTGAAGTACAACTCCTTTTCCATAGCTCTTGTATTAACTACATTCTCTCTATCGCGTAATCTCAGAGTCCCTCTTCTGCTTGAGCGATTAAAGGAAATGGGTGAAAAAACTGAAAGAGAAGACAATTGTCTGCCATAATTATCAAACATTGCACCCAAATTCTTCCCCTTTCCATTTTTACCCAATGAGGTAGATGTGGCAATTGTTGTCATACCGCCCAAAGCGGAGGCCATCTTCTCTTATGCTGAATATAGAATTACAAGATCTTCATATTAGTATGAACCTTAAAAAACATGACTCCCATTGCTAAAAACCACTTTTAAGTTGTAACAGGAAAACTAAACAACTATCGCAACTTTTGGCAACTTCTGGAGAATTAAGAGAAATACAACCACAATCCTCATTTTAATGAGACCGAACTATATATTTTCATTAAGATAATAGAAAGAAATCACGACTATATTAAGGCCAGCACAAAACAATCTTTAACCAGTGTCTCTCGCGGCCTTCAGGTTGCCATGCTAGAGGTTACATATTTTTAATTTAAATTCTTGACCTCTCGTGCCCATCTATGAATGCATCCAATGGGATATCTACATCAAATGCTCCTTTATATCCCCAAAAACAAATTCCCTACTACAAGAGCACCGGTATTGATGGATCACCCCACACCATCCCACCCACTAGAAACGGTGAAAAAGGAAACTTGAGAAACCTTCTGAAATATCTCAAGATGACTATATGGGTGGTTCTTATGAATCAACCAACCATTCAGAACATGCTCATCAATCCAAACCATAAGTATTATGTGACAATATTCAAGCAGGCACTGAATCGGATTTATGAAGCTATGTTAGAGAAACCCTAAACTCTCACTGAAAATAGGTGAAATGTGGCACCACTCAGAGATTGACATGTGCCAATTGGTACAAGTGGTAGACAAGTGGCATGCTCAAACAACGAGGTGATGCAGGAATGACATGAGGGAGAAAATATCAGAAAAGCCCCAAATCTGGAGAACTAAAGCTCATCACCAACCTGAGATTGACAACTTTACATGATGTAACCTATGAAATCATAAATGGAGAAATCATAGTAACAATAAAGTAACCTATGTAACAATAAATTTGGATTCATCCTGGGAGTGGTAATGGGAGAAATCATAGTGAACAACAACCAGAGTTTCTTACAATCAAATAGATGAAAAAACACATACAAAAAACCTAGATAATAATCATGAACAAGCTTAATATTGAATTATGAACTGTAAAGGAACTTACAAAATGTGACATTACGAACCTGGTCAAGCGCACAAGCAAAAATATCTTGGACATGACCCTGTTTGACAAGTTGCGAGATTGACAACTTTACATGATGTAACCTATGAAATCGTAAATGGAGAAATCATAGTAACAATAAAGTAACCTATGTAACAATAAAGTCGGATTCATCCTGGGAGTGGTAATGGGAGAAATCATAGTGAACAACAGGAAACATGCATAGTTGCTTACAATCAAATAGATGAAAAAACACATGCAAAAAACCTAGATAATAATCATGAACAAGCTTAATATTGAATTATGAACTGTAAAGGAACTTACAAAATGTGACATTACGAACCTGGTCAAGCGCACAAGAAAAAATATCCTGGACATGACCCTGTTTGACAAGTTGTATTGCTCATGATGCAAGAGGATTTGTACCTGCACTGCCAAGTCAATCAAAATCCATCATTATCTATACAATAAATACAAGTAATTGATGTAGTATTTTTTACTCTCAGATGCATTCTTATGATAATGTTAGAACATATGTTGAAAATGTCAAAACATACCTGAATAAGCTCCTCTTCGTTTCAAGAACAATTTATTGGAGTCTCATGAACTTGGAACAAGCCTCCCACGATCTGAAAGAGTAGCAACTAAGTCAACAGTGACTTTTTTGTTGCTACGCTGGATCGAGGGAGGTTTTCTCCAAGATTAAATCGCTCCAATAAATTATTCTCTACTAAACAGGGCCAACCACGTGAAGGTGGAAGCTCTTATGGCCCCTCCCCCCTCACATCACTCTCAATTCCCCAATACCCAATCTATATTTCATTTTTTACTTTCATGAGCATAAAAAAAAATATTCAATAACTAGTAAAAAAACAATTCAACAAAAAGTACGCAAGGAAACATTGCAATTAATGCTTGACATAAAAATAGTATGATAAATGAGTTTTTATATAACGCAAAAAATGTTCCAAGTATGGTAACGTTTGTCTTATAATAATACAATATTTTACATTATCAAATTTTCTTTTTCTTCTTCCTATTTTAGCTACGTTTGTCTCAATATCATAGATTACTTTCTTATCCTGTTTATGATGCTACTTCAACCCCGCCTTCTTGACCTAGTTTAGTGTTCACGATATACCGGAGCTCATCCGGTGACGGGGCATACTAAAAAACGAGATAATATTAAATTTTAATTGCTTCAGTTTTTAAATATCATTGAACTAGTTCGTGTATGTAAAAAATTTGGAATAGAATGGCTACACCAATTTTGCAGTTGTAAACGGCGACCTGACCTAGTTGCATTGTCACGATGTCGGTCTCATCCGATGGGGCATCGCCTCCAAAACGAATAATATTAAATTTTAATTATCGAGTTTTTAAACTATGTTCGATGGATTGAGTATGTGATTAATAAACTAATTACAATGATTATTTTTATTTTTTCGGTTAATAATAGATTAAATTTGCCCTATCTTCCTCTCTCGTGGTAAGATCCTCAAGGGAAACATTCTCTGTCATTTAAACAAAAAACGTTATAAGGACAACCATCAAGGTATAATTAGAAAAAATTATAAGTGGAAATTAATTACCCTCACGGCCCTCACTGATAGCAGCATTGTCGGCCTGGTCCCCACTACAATGATCAGGTTGCACGAGAGGATCATCTACATCTGGCTCTAAAACTGGGTTATTTACCTCGTCGGTAGTGTTGCTCCCCTGATTTAAATAAAGTTGTTAGACATTAAATTTATGGACGAAAACAAAAATATTGAAAGGTTAATGTTTTACCTTATCAGGCATTGTAGATCTTGGGACCTGCCCCAAGCTTCTGCGACGTTCAACTACAGCTTGATAGCCAAAACGGAAAGCAATATTTTTATCTTCCTCTGTAGTTATTGTTCCAAAGTCATCACGCTACATTATATATGATTGTGTATTTTTAATCATATCTGATAGGATTACAAAAACGTTGGAAGGCGATACAATTAATTATAAGATGTTTAGCTACTTAATTACAATTCTTGCAGCTAATTTCAAGTAGCCACCCTGGCCGAGCTTGTGATGGCCCTTTTTCTCTATCCTAGCTTTGGTGCCTTTAGTTAATGGGTATTCATATAAAATTAATCAGATATAGTATTTTTCATACAGACCTTGAAAATTAAAATATGATTAAAGTTGTAATTTGCACTTCATAGCCTGCATGGCATTTTTCCTTCTTTCTTTTCCCTTTTCTCTTTTCCGTCATGGATGAGTGCCTCTCCACTCACTCTCAGTGCGGAAGGACGCTCATATCTAGGGTTAAATTGCAGATGCATTCTCTATAGATAACTCCTGAGTATTTGTATTCTATTTGCCGCTGCAGTACTTTCTGTCAAATGTGCTGACCCCAAAAAGGGCTTCTAGATAATCTAGAAGTTCTTTTTTCAGGTTGGAATTCTGGGAATTCCACCTTATGCATATGGTTGGTCCAAAAATTACCAACGCATGGCTCTCCAAAAACCTGTAGAACTCATTGTTTCCTACACAGAAAAAAAATATATTATCATTAATTTAAAATAAAAATCATGATAAATATGTTTTAGATAGAGTACATGAAATAGTTAAAATATTAAAATTTACCTAGGAGTTGTACGTGCTTTATAGGGACACCTTCATCGTTCACCAACAACGTGCCATTAATGGTCCCTGTGGAGCTGACACGTGTAGCTCCAGGAAACGCAATAATGTAGTTGGCCATATCGGCCTCATCATTGCCAACACGTTCAGCGGTTGGCTGGGTGTCTGCTTGGGCAGGGTGTGTTTCTTGGCTAGCACCTAAAGGAGTAGAAGGTGTACGAGAGGGTTGTTGGGCAATCTCTTGCCCTTGTGTCCCACTACCACCAACACCGGGTTCAGCAAATGCCAGAAAATGATACATACAAAAGAACTTTTTGTTAGTTTAGTCAATGTAAAAATTAAAAATCAAACTATCACAATTCATCTCATGCAGAACAAAAAAAATATCCTTTTGACTTTTTATTATTACCTGATATCTATTTAGCTGCCTCATAAGATGTTGTATCCTCTCTTCTGTTTCAGGTGTTTGAGGCGCATCTCTCAAAGCATTAAATTCCGACCTTGCATCTGTGTATGTACTTTTGGAGATAGGGATGGCTCTTCCTCAAAGAGGGAATCTCCCAGTACCATGGCTAGGTATGCTGTTTGATGGTGTCTGTTTTAATTATGTGTGCTAAAATACCTAAAGATAGAGCAATGCTGGCACTTTACATGTTCTTCCGCTGGCCTCTTTCCGCGATCATCCTGTCTCGGGGTTGTTCCTGCACTGCTCTGATCAGTCTGCTACATTGCAATAAAATTATAAATGTAAAAACTTGAAAACAATATCTAACTTGAAAACACAAAATGAAAACTGAAATAATTTCTAATAAGACACCGGAAGACAGAGTTAGAGTTTCAAATATGCCTTGCATTGAATTCAGTTCTGGAAACATGTCATTGCACATTAAGGCACCCAAACATTCAATCCACAAATGATATATTTAAGTAGGCTTCTCCTATTCTGGGAAAACACCATACCTATAATGCATTCACTTGCATGTATAAAGGGAAAGGCAAACATGTTTTCATACAACGGTGACAAAGGCATCTTGGGGAAAGGTATCTTCACTTTTTATTTATGTTGTTCACCCACACCACTCTCGTGTTTTCACTAATCTTTTTTTGTCATTTTTGGATTCAAATTAAGTTAAGGCCTTAAGTATTTTTTGACCTTTCGGTGTAGTTTTTATAAGTGGCATGTATGGATTTTCCATTAATTCTGCACTTTTTCTCTTCATGCGCATGTTTCCCTGGAAATCAAATGCATGATTTAGTCCGATACATTTAACAAGTTGTTGGATCAACTCCATTGGCAATATCATGTTTCCTAATCAATCAAAATTTATCTTAGTTAGGGTAGGTAGGAAGGTTTTCCCTTTGTATTAATAGGGCACTTCTAGCTTGCATTTTTATTATATCTTTCAAATTTAGTGTCGTTTCAATTAGGGCATGAATTTTTGCAACTTTCAAGGTGAGAATGAACAAAGACAAATTTTTGTGATGGATGACTGTATATGACTCCATGGCCAGAGGAAAAGGCACTAATCTACTTCTTCAAATATCTATAGTTCTCATTCACCTCATACGAAGATGGTCCCTGATTTTGAGCCAAATGTTGCAGCAAAAAGTTCCCCCCCCTCCATAATTTGATATTCAATGGAAATTTCTTAAATTGATGATGGGGCAAGATTATGGAACATTGGCACATACATATGTAATGGAATTCCAAGATCATGATATATGTTTGCATATGTTTATGGCAATGTTCCACCAAGTCCCCTGGAGGTGGGAGCGAGGGGACGAGGGAGCGCGGGAGCGGCCTATGCAAAAGCTCCCTACCAATTTTCGGGAAACGTGGGGGGACGTCGGGGTCATAAAAATTATAAAATTTAATATTTAAAATGTAACTATATTTTTGCAAGGAATGTATATACAGTCATCATACACTTGCATCATGAAAGATAAATCATAAATGATAAAATTACAAATCGATGAATGATGAATCATATAATTGAAACAAATTTAAAAGTTAAAGTTAAAACATACATCATACAATCATGCATGTAAGTTTGTAAGTTTGTAACTATATAATCATTAATGTAACTACTAACAATGTACAATGAAAATAAAGTTTAAGATATCATATGACATATTATATCAAGATTCAAAATAGAGTTTAAACTGAAGTTTACAACTCAAGTCTGAAACATAAAACTTAAACGCAAATAAATTATGTCTGAAACATAAAACATAAAACATAACATATGAATATCAAATGATATCATCATAATGATAAATGAGCATAAATGCTCAAGTTAATGCCCCACTAGTCTCTGCATCCAACTTCTGCACGAATATATCAAGATCAACCATGTCACCATCTGAATCAGAATCACTTGGATTCTCAAATATACTAAGTGGCACATCAAATTTTAACACGAAACCATAAACTAAAAGGAGAGCGGTGAGGACGTGAGGGAGCATGAGGGCAAACGCCATTGAAAATCCATCTGAGTTTGCATTGTATTGCTTATGATGGATTCAAATTTGGGTTTCAAAATGCCAGGTTATGGCATGATTTTGTCGAGAAACCCTTAGTTGGATTCTCATGTTGGTTTAATTTATATTTTAAGTTTGTTTTGCAATCTTTGGGTGATAGTAACTCATGAACTAGGTTACCAATGTGTAACAATCATATTTCAAGAATAAAGTTGTGATTTTTTTATATTATTATTGTTATCTATTAGCTACGAGTATTGACACCTAATGCCTGGAATTTTGACATCTTGATAGCATGGATAATTTCGAAAATGTTTCTAGTAATGTTAACATAATAACTATCATTACGTGTCTTTACTTTTTTCACCATAATAGACCTGTGATATGGACTCATCACACAACTTCATATGCTATGTCCCAACAAGTTCAAACTGGTTGAACCTACCTCATAGTGTGGTTACTAAGGACAAGTTGCTTGATATATAACTCGATAGCATAGACCACGTTGCAGTTCTAAAAAGAATCCTCAAGTGTCAAAAAACTTCACAATATGTTCTACTATAAAGCCTTTTGGGATACCTGAAATAATATATGTATCATTGATGACTTTTAAAGTATGACAAGATCCAGAGGGAAAGGAAATCAATGGAAGAGTGATCCACCAATGAGAACCTAGAATTTGGCATCAGATGAGTTAGAGTCTAGGAAATTGAAAGCCTATAATTTTAATTAGTGATGAAGGACATCACATAGGTAATTATATTTTCATGTAGAATAATCTGTTAATTCAAATTTAAGCTACATAATATGAAAGGCATACCATAAATTTTTCCACGTAAGTCCAAACAACCTATAAAAATGGAAAACCTTCTTTTTCCATGGGAAATAATTTACCTTTCCTTTTTCAAGGCAATCTAAATCACAAAAATATGAACTATACTGCACACATTCTTGGATAATGTGAAAGTGGAAAAGGAATACCCTACACAAGTGATGCACACATGTACATTTGAACACTAATAGATTTTGTAGTTGAAATGCAATGCTTGTTTTCATTTAAATGTAGGGTTTTTAAAGCAGGGAGAAATAATGGCTGCCAAATTAATAAGCGTTTCTTTGGGGAAAATTTAAATCTTGTATTGGGTGATGAAGATAATAGAGGGTATTGAATCTTGATTCTTGACATCTAGAGAGAACCCTACAGCCTAACACAATCCAATGAAATTGACCAAAAAAACCCAAATAGAGTCAACCCTACTATAGGAGGAAGGGCCTGCAATAAGAACTTACCATTTTGCAAGAGGCGAGGCGAATGTTTGATACCCAAGAGGGCGAGGGGCGAACGGCGAGGGCGATGTTGTTCTCGCAGGCCCGAGGGCGAATCTTGGGGCAAGGAGCAGTGCACCAGGCCCCGAGCGAATGTTGTTCGAAAGGGCGAGGGCGAATCCGGGCGAATCGCGTGCCGCAGAGGTGAGGGGCGAAATCTTTGACCCACGCAAGAGATGGGGGCGAATGCGTGCCCCGCAGAGGGCGAGGGTGAATGCTGAGGGCGAATGGTGTTCTGCAAGAGCGGAGGGCGAATGCGCGCGTGATATCGGACGTTAATGTAGCACACATGTACATTTGAACACTAATATATTTTTGTAGTTGAAATGCAATGCTTGTTTTCATTTAAATGTAGGGTTTTTAAAGCAGGGAGAAATAATGGCTGCCAAATTAATAAGCGTTTCTTTGGGAAAAATTTAAATCTTGTATTGGGTGATGAAGATAATAGAGGGTATTGAATCTTGACTCTTGACATCTACATAGAACCCTACAGCCTAACACAATCCAATGGAATTGACCACAAAAACCCAAATAGAGTCAACCCTACTATAGGAGGAAGGGCCTGCAGTAAGAACTTACCATTTTGCAAGAGCTGAGGGCGAATGCTGTTCTGCAAGAGCTGAGGGCGACCGCTGAGGGCGAATGCTGAGGGCAAATGCTGTTCTGCAAGAGCTGAGCGCGAATGCTAAGGGCAAATGCTGTTCTGCAAGAACAGAGAGCGAATGTGCGCGTGATATCAAACGTAGCTATTACGACAAATACGAAACATTTTTATGTAGCGCGCATATAAGTTTCGAATTTTTATGTAGGGCCCATATAAGTTTGGTATTTTTATGTAGCGCGAAAATAACTGTCGCTATACCGATGGCGGAAAAGGCGTCGCTATTAGGACGGTGCCTCCAAACGTCGCAATGGCGACACCTAGACATTGTGTCGCAGTTGCGACGTTTAGAGTCGTCTCAATAGCGACGCTTTGGGCCATGGTGTCGCAATTGCGACGTCTTCCTTTAAACGTCGCAATTGCAACACTTGTTTAAGTGTCGGTATTGCGACACTTTTCTATAGACGTCGGTATAGCGACGGTTTCGGGCGGGATGGAAAAAATTTGGGAAAATTTCCGACATTTGGTCAAAAGCGTCGGAAACAGGTGTCGGAATTTCCGCCAAATGTAGTAGTGCAAGGAAGTAGTTTGGTTGCAGAGATTGTGTTCAAGTATGGGGTTGGTACAGCAAGCTATAAGGATAGACTGTGATAGCCAAAGTGCAATTTTCTTGGCTAAGAACCCTGATTATCATTCAAATACAAAGCACATTGATGTTCAATATCACTTTGTTAGAGATATGGTTGAAGCTAAAAGGGTGTTTCTGGTAAAGGTGGACACTTTGAAGAATGTGGTAGATGCATTGACGAAGTCTGTAAGCACTCAGAAGTTCTCTTGGTGTAGAGAAACAATGGGTGTTGAAGAATTGGCCCAATGACTAAGCTCTCATGTGGAAAGAAAACAACAAGTGGGAGAATGTTGGGTATGTGTTATATTATTTTCACGACTAGCCCCACGTGCTGTACATTGTGCCGGGTGCAGCAGGGGGGTCACAGGGGGGGTCGCAGCCCCCCCTGTCGGGGTCCAGGGCAGCGCCCTGACAATTTTTTTTTTGGTATGCGGTCCCACTCATAGGCGGACCCACCCATGTTTTGTGCATGGTTTTGCACATGGTTTTGGGGTTCGATGGTTTTCGGCCCCTGGTATTTTGTAGATCCGGTCAAGGGAACTATGGTTATGTTCTAATCCAGGGTTAATGGATTGGGGTTTATGTATGCTTCGGCATGTATATATATGTGTTGTAATATAAAAGGAATATAATGAAAAATCAAGCTGGTCATCCCGATTTGGGATCCAGGGGAAAATCTTTGTGTTTATCTGTTTTATGTTTTATGTTCTCGCTATTGTTTATTTTCTGTTATAAGATTCATGTGTAGATAATTTTTGTTCAGGGTTAAAACCTACATTTCTTATGAGAAGCCCATTCTCCTCACAGTTCAAATCAAGAGGTAAGTTCATCTGAATAATTTGCCTAGCTGTCCAAAATGGCCCTCCATCATGCACTTTAGTGACTGTTGGTTCATGCAAGTTTCCATAAGTCCACATTGATAGTTGATTCAGTGTCGTTTTATCCAACATAGATTTGATATTTTATGATGTAATCAAATTTTGGAGACCCAGGTGTAACCACAGTTTTAAAAACACACAACCCAAGATCACCTTGAGCTGACTACTGACTGGGAAAGTTAATCGTCCCACAAGTAATGCGACCACTCGTTATAAGGATCTGGCAAGGGCACTGCAAATAAGAAAGCGTTGTCTTCATATATAGTTCATAGCCCTTGTCTGCCATTTGATCATGCAACTTCATAGCCTCTAAGATCTTGTTCTCTTTTATTATCCCATAAATTATGGTATTGTATGTAATTATGTCAAGCATGCAGTAATTCTCATTCATTTCTTCGAGGAGAAGGGAATCTTCATCTGATTTCCCTCCCTTGAAATATCCATTGACCAATGTATTATAGGTCAATACAGTTAGCTTTCTTCCGCTCATTAAAGCATCACTGAAAATCTCTTTAGCCTTATCTAATCTACCTACTTTGCATAAATTGTCTACTAGCAAGGTGTAAGTATAAAAATTTGGCTTACAACCCTTTTAATTATACTCAACCACTCCAGGGCCTCTTTAATGCACAAATTTTATGTATTAGAAAGGTAAATTTAGAAATCATTTCAGTTTTCATTTTGTTTTTTCAAGTTAGATATTGTTTTCAAGTTTTCACATTTCTAATTTTATTGCAATGTGGTAGACTGAACGTGGCAGTACAGGAACAACCCCAGGACGAGATGATCACGGAAAGGGGCCAGCCGAAGAACATGTAAAGTGCCAACCTTTCTCTATCTTCAGGTATTTTAGTTATTTACATAATTGAAATAGTGTTAATTTTGTTCGAATATGCAGATGCTTGGCCATGGTGTGCCTGATGATTCCATCAACGAAGAAGATTTTTCTTCATCCCCATGTCCATTGTTGTTGCTGCAAAAAAAGGTGTGAAAAACAAAGTTGGAACTTGAGCGTTTGGTAGATGTTATGCCTCAAACACCTGAATTAGGAATGAGGATAAGACAACTTATGACCCAGCTAGATACATATAAGGTAATAATAAAAAATCAAAAGGATATTTTTTTTGTTTTGCATGAAATCAATTGTGATAGTTTGATTTTTAATATTTACATTAACTAAACTAACAAAAAAATCCTTTTGTATGTAGCATTATCTGACACCTTCTGCCCCCGGTGTTGGTGGTAGTGGGACACAAAGGCAAGAGATTGCCAAGGAACCCTCTCGTACACCTTCTACACCTTTAGATGGCAGCCAAGAAACGCACCCTGCCCAAGAAGACACCTATCCAAACGCTGAACGTGTTGGTAGTGATGAGGATGGTCTGGCCAACTATATTATTGTGTTTCCTGGAGCTACACGTGTCACCTCCACGGGGACCATTGATGGCACGTTTTTGGTGAATGATGAAGGTGTTCCTATAAAGCATGTACAACTCCTAAATAAGTTTTTATATTTTAACTATTTCATGTACTCTATCTAAAACATATTTTATCATGATTTTTATTTTTAAATTAATGATAATATATTTTTTCTGTGTAGGAAACAATGAGTTCTACAGGTTTTTGGAGAGCAAGGCGTGGGTAATTTTTGTCCCAACCATATGCACAAGGTGGAATTCCAAGAATTCCAACTTGAAAAAAGAACTTCTAGATTATCTAGAATCCCTTTTTGGGGTGAGCACATTTGATAGAACAACGGTCGCTCAGGTAGTTGGAAAATATCTAAAATATACCAGGGACACTTGTAGGACACAATTTCAAATTAACTCTAGATACAAGTGTCCTCTCACAGTTCCAGAGAGGGAGTGGAGAGCACTCATCGATGACGGAAAAGAGAAAAAGGCCAAGAAAGAAGGAAAGATGCTAACTGGACCCGCAAGGTAAATTACAACTTTAATTCAATAGCTTTAATTTTCTCTATGTCTAAAATAAAAGTGTGCTACGTCATATTTGACTTCAAGCTTTTGATGATAGGTTTCCTGACACCTCGAAGGCAACCAAATCTAGGATTGAAAAAGAAAAGCATCACAAGCTAGGCCAGGGCGGCTACTTGAAATTAGCCACAAGAATTGTAAGTAGCTAAACATATTATAATTGATTGTATCGCCTTCCAACATTTTTGTAATCCCATCAAATAAAATTAAAAATACACAATCATATGTAATGTAGGAAGATGAATTTGGAACGAAAACCACAGAAGAAGGCAGAGAGATTGCTTTTTTTTCCGGCTATCAATCCGTAGTTGAACATTGTAGAAGCTTGGGAAAGGTCCCAAGATCCATAATGCATGATAAGGTAAAACGTTAACCTTTCAATATGTTTGTTTTTGTCCATAAATTTAATGTCTAACAACTTTGTTTAAATCATGGGAGCAAAACTTTCAATGAGCCAAATAACCCAATTGTAGAGCAGTGTGTTGAGAGTGAAATATTGCTAGAAGTACAGGGTGCTCACATGCAATTTGATCATTGTAGTGGGGACCAGGCTGGCAATGCTACTATCAGTGAGGGCCATGACGGTAATTAATTTCCACTTATAATTTTTTCTAATTATACCTTGATGGTTACGTTTTTTGTTTAAATGACATAGAATGTTGTACTTGAGCATCCTACTACCAGAGAGGAACATAGGGAAATGGTTCCAACAGTGACAACTGGTGCACTAGGTAAACAATATCATTGCAATTTTTTTTTATTAATATTATCGAACTAGTTCAATGATATTTAAAAACTGACAATTAAAATTTAATATTATCTGTTTTTGTAGGCGATGCCTCGTCACTACGTGAGACCAGACATCGTGAGTACGCAACTAGGTCTGCTACGCGGGAAAGGCATGAAACAAAATTAGAGGAGAATGATGTTGATGATGTAGTTAGGAGATTTAGAAGTAGGAATAAGAAAAAGAAAATTTGATAATGTAGAATATTATATTATTATAAGATAAATGTTACCATACTTAGAACCTTTTTTGTGTTATATAAAAACTCATTTATCATACTATTTTTATGTCAAGCACTTTCAATGTTTTCTTGCGTACTTTTTGTTGCATTGATTTTTTATTATTTATTGAATATTTTTTTCCTACTCATGAAAGTAAAAAATGAAATATAGATTGGGTATTGGGGAATTGAGAGTGATGTGCGAGGGAGGAGCCATAAGAGCTTCCACCTTCACGTGGTTGGCCCTGTTTAGTAGAGAATAATTTATTGGAGTGATTTAATCTTGGAGAAAACCTCCCTCGATCCAAGATAGCAACAAAAAAGTCACTATTGACTTAGTTGCTACTCTTTCAGATTGTGGGAGGCTTGTTCCTAGTTCAGGCAACTTCAATAAGTTGTTCTTGAAACGAAAAGCGGCTTATTCAGGTATGTTTTGACATTGTCAACATATGTTTTAACATTATCATAAGAATGCATCTTAGAGTAAAAAATACTACATCAATTACTTGTATTTATTGTATAGATAATTATGGATTTTGAATGACTTGGCAGCACAGGTACAAATCCTCTTGCATCATGAGCAATATAACTTGTCAAACAGGGTCATGTCTAGGATCTTTTTTCTTGTGCACTTGACCAGGTTCATAGTGTCACATTTTGTAAGTTCCTTTACAGTTCATAATTCAATATGAAGCTTGTTCATGATTATTATCTGGTTTTTTGTATGTTTTTTTTCCTCTATTTGATTGTAAGTTTGAACATGCTTTTATACATTAAAACTTTTTTTTATATACTATTTTTAAACTTGCTTGTTCTAGTTATGGTGATATAACCACCATTGTATCGTATCCATATTATCGCATTCCCTTGTGTTGTAGTTAGGTACAAAGGAACTCCAGGTGCAGGTTAGAAAGTTGGACCTAGATCTAACAAATTACATTGATTACTTGAGTTTTTTCTAGGGGTTACTCCATGTACGTAAAATGATTTCCACCTAGGATTCAAATCTCCCCACTCAGCCCTGTCTTGCAAGGTTGAAGGGTTCACCCAACACAAGGTTTATCATACTAAGTGAACACAATGAGAGCTCTGGTTTATGTCTGTGTGTGTAATCTCTGTGTGTGTATGTGTGTTGGCTCACACACAGACACAAAATTGAGCCGTCAAATATGAATCTCAAAGGTGTTTTTCAAAATATAAGCGCACATGGACATTATTGAGCCAACAATGCCTGCATATTTCCTTCTCGTGAACAAGTATCAATGTGGAAAATCCATGAAATATAATTATGTCAACTTTTTCACTTAATTCTTCCACATTTTCCCAAAAAAACACATTGCCATGTGCTCTTGTTTTCTCATTTTTCTAAGCAAGGAAATGGGAGCATGTTATGCTATTGATGGTGAAGGTTTTTGTGTCTACCTGTAGGTGCCCTCCCACTAGTACATTTGGTCAAAATTTTGATACTTTAGTTCCGACACTTTTGTCGTATTGTCGGAAATTTCCCCAAATTTTCTCAATTTTTTAGTTCCGACACTTGTGGTCTTTGAGCTAGACCAGATCCTCTGAGCTCCTACTTTTCATCAATGTTGTAGAACCATTAAATTTGTGACATGGCTCCCTTCCCATTAATCCCTACCTATATAAATGCTAGGATAAGTGCGGAAGGTATAGCCAAAAGAATGGATAGGTTCTTAACAATAGTACATTTGGCGGAAATTTCAACACTTTAGTTCTAACACTTTTGACCAAATGTTGGAAATTTCCCCAAATTTTATCAAATTTTCAAATCCCGCCCCAAAATTTCACTATACCGATGTTTGGAGACAAGTTTTGGTATTGCGACACATAGAGGTAAGTGTCGGTATTACGAAGTTTGTAGAAAAGTGTCGTAATTGCGATGAATTGCAGAAATATGTCGGTATTGCGACACTTAGATAAAGTGTCAGAATTGCGACGTTCCGAGGAAAGCATCGCTATTGCAACGGCTAGGGGCAAACTGTTGCTATTGCAATGTTACAGAGAGAAAGTGTCGCTATTGCGACGACTAGAGGAAAGCATCTCTATTGCGATCATGTGGGACAAAGTGTCGCTATTGCGACGTTACAGAGACAAAGTGTTTAGGAGGCAAGTTTTGTTAGTGTTTAGGATGGCTCATTTGAAGCCATTTTTTTAATGTAAACATTATATAATATTAACCATACCTTTTGTAACCATACCCATCTTAGGGTTTAGGGTTTGGGAGTTATATTTTAGGATAGGAACAATGTGACGGCTCAAGTGATCGGTTTTATGGTTTAGGAACAATGTTTCGGGTAGTGTGAAAAATGTTTAGGAACAATGTGTCATCACGTTCGGGCGGCCTGTTTTCCGTTTGCTCCCTTGTGGCATAGTTCGGTCGGGCGCGTCGTGTCACGCCGTGTGAGGTCGCCCGACCGGGCGTGTTCGGGTCGGGCCATTTTGTTCGAGGGTGCCCATATCAGTTTTGCTAAGTTGTGACTACCCAGGTGCCTTGTGCATGTTTGGGCGGCCCGTTTTCCATTTTCTCCCTTGTGGCATCATTTGGTCGGGTGCGCCATGTCGCACCATGTGAGGTTGCCCGACCGGGCGTGTTCGGGTTGGGTCGTTTCGTTCGAGGGTGCTTGTATTAGTTTTGCTAGGTTGTGACAACCAGGGTGCCTTGTGCATGTTTGGGTGGCCCGTTTGCTGTTTTCTCCCTTGTGGCATCGTTCGGTCGGGCGCGTCGTGTCGCGCCATGTGAGGTCGCCCAACTGGGGGCGTTCAGGTCAGGTCGTTTCGTTTGAGGGCACTCGTATCAGTTTTGCTAAGTTGTGACCACTCGGGTGCTTTGTGCACGTTCGAGCGGCCCATTTGTTGTTTGTTGCCTTGTGGCATCGTTCGGTAGGGTGTGTCGTGTCGCGCCATGTGAGGTCGCCCGACCGGGCACATTCGGTTCGGGCGACCGTTTTGTTTAAGGGCGCTCATATCAATTTTGCTAAGTTGTGACTGCCAGGGTGCCTTGTGCTCGTTCAGGCAGCCCATTTTACGTTTTCTCCCTTGTGGAATTGTTCGGTGGGGCACGCCGTGTCGCGTTGTGCGAGGTCGCCCGACCGAGCACGTTCAGTTCGGGCCGTTTTTTCCGAGGGTGCCCGTATCAGTTTTGCTAAGTTGTGACCGCCGAGGTGCCTTGTGCACGTTCGGGTAGCCCGTTTCCTATTTGCTCCCTTGTGGCATAATCATTCGGTTAGGCGCGTCTTGTCGTGCCGTGTGAGGTCGCCCGACCAAGCACGTTCGGGTCGGGCCGTTTTGTTCGAGGGCGCACGTATCAGTTTTGCTAATTTGTGACCGCCCAGGTGCCTTGTGCATGTTTGAGCGACCCATTTGCTGTTTTCTCCCTTGTGGCATATTCGTTCGGTCAGGTGCGTCGTGTCGCGCTGTGTGAGGTTGCTCGATCGGGCGTGTTCGAGTCGGGTTGTTTCGTTCGAGGGCGCCCATATGATCAGTTTTGCTAAGTTGTGACATCCCAGGTGCCTTGTGCACGTTCAGGTAGCCCGTTTTCCATTTTCTCCCTTATGGCATATTCGTTCGGTCAGGCGTGTCTAGTCGCTCTGTGTGAGGTCGCCCGAATGGGCACATTTAGGTCGAGCCATTTCGTTCGAGGGCGCCTGTATCAGTTTTTCTAAGCTGTGACTTCCCGGGTGCAATATGCATGTTTGGGCGGCCCGTTTTCCGTTTTCTCCCTTGTGGCATCATTCAGTCGGGCGTGCCGTGTCGCGCCATGCGAGGTCACCCGACCGGGCACGTTCGATTCGGGCCGTTTTGTTCGAGGGCACTCGTATCAGTTTTGCTAAGTTGTGACAGCCTAGGTGCCTTGTGCACGTTCGGGCGGCCCGTTTGTTGTTTGCTCCCTTGTAGCATATTCGTTTGGTTAGGCATGTCTTGTCACGCCGTGTGAAGTTGCCCAACCGGGCGTGTTCGGGTCGGGCCGTTTCATTCGACGGCGCCCGTATCAGTTTTGCTAAGTTCTGACTGCCCGGGTGCCTTGTGCACGTTCGAGCGACCCATTTTCCATTTTCTCCCTTATGGCATCGTTCGGTCGGGCGCGCCATGTCACGTCATCCGAGGTCTCCCGACTGGGCGCGTTCGGTTCGGGTCGTTTTATTCGAGGGCGCCCATATCAATTTTGCTAAGTTGTGACCGCCCGGGTGCCTTGTGCAAGTTCAGGTGGCCCATTTTTTGTTTGCTCCCTTATGGCATATTCGTTTGGTCAGGCACATCGTGTCACAGCATGTGAGGTCGCCCGACCGGGTGCGTTCGGGTCGGGCCGTTTCATTTGAGGGTGCTCGTATGATCAGTTTTGCTAAGTTGTGACAGGCTGGGTGCCTTGTGCGCGTTCGGGTGACCCATTTTCTGTTTGCTCCCTTGTGGCATCGTTTGGTCGGGCGTGTGATGTCACTCGACCGGGCGTGTTCAGTTTGATCCATTTCGTTCGAGGGCACCCGTATCAGTTTTGCTAGTTTGTGACCACCAGGGTGCCTTGTGCACGTTCAGGTGCCCTATTTGCTATTTGCTCCCTTGTGGCATCGTTCGGTCATGTGCGTCATGTTGCGCTCTGTGAGGTCGCCTAACCGGGCGCGTTCGGGTCGGGCCGTTTTGTTCGAGGGCGCCCATATCAGTTTTGCTAAGTTGTGACCACCTGGGTGCCTTGTGCACATTCGGGTGGCCCATTTGTTGTTTTCTCCCTTGTGGCATCATTTGGTCGAGCGCGCCATGTCGTGCCATGTGAGGTCGCCCGACCGGGCGCGTTTGGGTTGGGTCGTTTCATTCGAGGGCACCTGTATCAGTTTTTCTAGGTTGTGACAGTTAGGGTGCCTTGTGCACGTTCGGGCAACCCTTTTGTTGTTTGCTCCCTTGTGGCATCATTCGGTCGGGCGCGTCATGTTGCGTCGTGCGAGGTCGCCCGACCGGGTGCATTCGAGTCGAGTCGTTTCGTTCGAGGGCACTCGTATTAGTTTTTCTAAGTTGTGACCACCCAGGTGCCTTGTGCACGTTCGGGTGACCCATGTGTTGTTTGATCCCTTGTGGCATATTCGTTCAGTTGGGCGCGTCTTGTCGCGCCATGTGAGGTCGCCCAACCGGGCGCGTTCGGGTCGGGCTGTTTCGTTCGAGGGTGCCCGTATTAGTTTTGTAAGTTGTGACTGCCCGGGTGCCTTGTGCACGTTCGGGCAGCCCGTTTACTGTTTTCTCCCTTGTGGCATATTCATTCGGTCAGGCGCGTCGTGTCAAGCCGTGTGAGGTCACCCGACCGGGCGCGTTCGGGTCGGGTTGTTTCATTCGAGGGTGCATGTATGATCAGTTTTTCTAAGTTGTGATAGCTCAAGTGCCTTGTGCACGTTCCGACAACTTGTTTTTTGTTTGCTCCATTATGGCATCATTCGGTCGGGTGCGCGTTGTCACGCCGTGTGAGGTCGCCCAACTGGGCGCATTCAGTTCGGGTCGTTTCGTTCGAGGGTGCCCATATCAGTTTTGCTAGGTTGTGACTGCCAAGGTGCCTTGTGCACATTTGGGTGGCCCGTTTGTTGTTTTCTCCATTGTGGCATCGTTCGGTTGGGCGTGTTGTGTCGCGCCGTGCGAGTTCGCCCGACCAGGCGCGTTTGGGTCGGGCCGTTTTGTTCGAGGATGCCCATATCAGTTTTGCTAAGTTGTGACCACCCGAGTGCCTTGTGCACATTCGGGTGGCCCGTTTTCTATTTTCTCCCTTGTGGCATATTCGTTCAGTTGGGCGCGTCGTGTCGCACCATGTGAGGTCGCCTAACCAAGCGCGTTTGGGTCGGGCCGTTTCGTTCGAGGGCGCCCGTATCAGTTTTGCTAAGTTGTGACCGCCCGGGTGCCTTGTGCATGTTTGGGCGGATCATTTTTCATTTGATCCCTTGTGGCATCGTTCGGTTGGGCGCGTCGTGTCTCACTGTGCGAGGTCGCCTGACCGGGCGTGTTCAGTTCGGGGCATTTTGTTCGAGGGCACCCGTATTAGTTTTGCTAAGTTGTGACTACCTGAGTGCCATGTGCATGATCGAGTGGCCCGTTTGCCATTTTCTCCCTTGTGGCATCGTTTGGTCGGGCGTGCGCATGCATTAACCCTAACCCATTTCACCCGCTAAACCCCAATCATCTAACCCCTAAACCCCTTAATCTGCTAGGGGACGATTACCTTGATCTGCTAGGGGCCCGTTTTCTGTATGCTCCCTTGTGGCATATTCATTTGGTCAAGTGCGTCGTGTCGCGCTGTGTGAGGTCGCCCGACCGGGTGCATTTGGGTTGGGTCGTTTCATTCGAGGGCACCCGTATGATCAATTTTGCTAAGTTGTGACAGCCTGAGTGCCTTGTGCATGATCGGGTGGCCCTTTTCAATTTTCTCCCTTGTGGCATATTCGTTTGGTTAGGCGCGTCTAGTTGCGCCATGTGAGGTCACCCGACCGGGCATGTTCAGGTTGGGCCGTTTCTTTCGAGGGTGCCCATATGATCAGTTTTGTTAAGTTGTGATAGCCCAGGTGCCTTGCGCATGTTCGGGCAGCCTGTTTTCCATTTTCTCCCTTGTGGCATCATTTGGTCGGGCGCACGATGTCGCACCATGTGAGGTCGCTCGATTGGGCGCGTTCGGTTCGGGCCTTTTCGTTCGAGGGCGCCCATATCAGTTTTGCTAGGTTATGACCGCTAGGGTGCCTTGTGCACATTTGGGTGGCCCATTTTTTGTTTTCTCCCTTGTGGCATCATTCGGTCAGGCGCGTCGTGTCGCGCTGTGCGAGGTCGCCCAACCGGGCACGTTCGGGTCAGGCCATTTTGTTCAAGGGCGCTCGTATTAGTTTTGCTAAGTTGTGACCGCTCGAGTGCCTTGTGCATGTTCGAGTGGCCCATTTTCTGTTTGCTCCCTTGTGGCATATTCGTTCGATTGGGAGCTTCGTGTCGCACCATGTGAGGTCACCCGACCAGGCGCATTCGGATCGGGCCATTTCGTTCGAGGGCGCTCGTATCAGTTTTGCTAAGTTGTGACTGTCGGGTGCCTTGTGCATGTTCGATCAACTCGTTTTTCATTTTCTCCCTTGTGGCGTCATTCGGTCGGGCGCCCCATGTCTCGTCGTGCAAGGTCGCCCAACCGGGCGTGTTCAGTTTCGGGCCATTTTGTTCGAGGGCGCCCGTATCAGTTTTTCTAAGTTGTGACTGCCCGAGTGCCTTGTGCATGTTCGGGCGGCCTGTTTTCCATTTGCTCCCTTGTGGCATTTTTCTGTCAGGCGCGGGCATGCATTAACCCTAACCCATTTAACCCCCTAAACCCCAAACATCTAACCCCTAAACCCCTAAACCCATTGATCTGCTAAGGGCTGGTTACCTTGATCTATTAGGGGCTCGTTTTCTGTTTGATCCCTTGTGGCATATTCATTCAGTTAGGTGCGTCGTGTTGTGCCGTGTGCGATCACCCAACCGAGAGCATTCGGGTTAGGTCGTTTCGTTCAAGGCCGCCTGCATGATCATTTTTGCTAAGTTGTGACAGCCCAGGTGCCTGGTGCATGTTCGGGCAACCCAATTTCCATTTGCTCCCTTGTGGCATATTAGTTTAGTCAGGTGCATCTAGTCGCGCCATGCGAGGTCGCCCGACTAGGCGCGTTCGGGTCAGGTCGTTTCGTTCGAGGGCGCCCGTATGATCAGTTTTGCTAAGTTGTGATAGCTCGGGTGCCTTGTGCATGTTCAAGCAGCCCGTTTTCTGTTTACTCCCTTGTGGCATCATTCGGTCAGGCGCGCGATGTCGCGCCGTGTGAGGTCACCCGAACGAGCGCATTCGGTTTGGCCCGTTTCGTTCGAGGGCACCCGTATCAGTTTTACTAGGTTGTGACCGCCAGGGTGCCTTGTGCACGTTCAGGTGGCCTATTTTCTCTTTTCTCCCTTGTGGCATCATTCGTTCAGGCGCATCGTGTTGCGCCGTGTGAGGTCGCCTGACCAGGCGCGTTCGGGTCGGGCCGTTTTGTTCGAGGGCGCCCATATTAGTTTTTCTTAGTTGTGACCACCTGGGTGCCTTGTGCACGTTCGAGCGGCCCGTTTGCTATTTTCTCCCTTGTGGTATATTCGTTCAGTTGGGTGCATTGTGTTGCGTCATGTGAGGTCACCCGACTAGGCGTGTTCGAGTCGGGCCATTTCGTTCGAAGGTGCCCGTATCAGTTTTGCTAAGTTGTGACCGCCTAGGTGCCTTGTGCACGTTCAGGCGGCTTGTTTTCCATTTTCTCCCTTGTGGCATCGTTCGGTCGAGCGTGTTGTGTCTTGCTGTGCAAGGTCACCCGACCGAGCGCGTTCGGTTCAAGCCGTTTTGTTCGAGGGCGCCCGTATCAGTTTTTCTAAGTTGTGATTGCCTGAGTGCCTTGTGCACATTCGGGCGTCCCGTTTGCCATTTTTTCCCTTGTGGCATCGTTCATTCGGGTGCGCGCACGCATTAACCCTAACCCATTTTACCCCCTAAATCCCAAATATCTAACCCCTTGATCTGCCTTGGCCGGTTACCTTGATAGTAACGGTGGTGTATTCATACTCCTTCTAAATAACCAATAAAGGTTCAAGGAAATTGACCAATATGTTGTCAAGTTTTATCTTATCCATCTCTGGGGTAAGCTGCTTTTCAGCTAAATCCACTGCTTTTGATCTCAATTTTGCTAATTGCTTCCTTCTCTCATATGATACCTAAGCCTTTGCCTTTCTCTACCCTTCTAATTCTGTAATAGTGTCATAGTGATGCTAGCTAACTTGTTTGGAAAGCCTTCCTAGCACACAATACTAGGTTATGAGGGTATCTCAATTTTTCCAATTGCTTCCTTCTCTCATATGATACCTGAGCCTTTTCCTTTCTCTTCCCTTCTAATTCCGTAATAGTGTCATAGTGATGCCAACCAACTTCTTTGGAAAGCCTTCCTAGCACACAATACTAGGTTATGAGGGTATCATGTGGTTGTGGGTAATGCCATTATTACCATGTGTTTGTAGACTAATTAGTAAATTTTAATTAAATTTACTAATTCATAATTAATTAATTGATACATGATTAAAGACCCCTAATTAATCAATTGATACCATTAATACATGATTAATCATAATTAATCAATTGATAGAATTAATACATGACTAAAGATCCCTAGCTTAGCCTATTTTTTTAAATTCCAACAAATTAACCTAATAACCTTACCCACGCGCCCTTTTTCCAAAAATTCTTACCAATCGATTTCATTACCCACGCGCCCTTTTTCCAAAAATTCTTACCGAATCGATTTCATTATCTCTGCAACGGTGCTGAGATTTTGATTGTTCGTTCAACCGGTCATCTGTTCGTTGGTTCAAGGGTTTAGCAGGTTCGGGGGTTTAGTAGGGGACCCGTTGGTTCGACCACCAAAATGGTAAGCATACACCAATCCTTTAGCTGTAATGTCCCCAATGTTTTCTCTGATTGCAAATGATTTGTAGATAGGTGCATTTTATTCTGTTTGTAAATTGAAACCATCCTCAAAATTCATGTCAGACAACAGTAAAGACCAGTTTGGACAAGAATCCCATATGTCATATACTCCTTGTATGAGAAACAGTGCAATACAACACATAAACATCATGTGGTCTTGCGTCTTTAACAAAACATTCATTTCTCGCTCATTCTGAGCTTACATTGCCTTTGGACAAAAGAATGGGCATTTTATGTTTCTTTTGGTAAGGGTAAACCTTTTTGTTTGATCTATCAGGACCACAAATGATCCGGATCTTGGGGGGGAGGCCCCCAAGATCTAAAAAGTTGAAATGGATCTGACAAGATCTGCAAAATTAGAATGCCAGAAAAGAAGAGAGAACACAAAGAAAATAAAACCACAAAGAAACTTGTTTTATTAAAACAGAGAATAATTGTAGAAGCTACATTGTGGCGGACCATCTATCCTTTTACAAAGTGAGGCTTGTTATTTATAGCCTTTTTTGAGATACAATACCATAGGTGGATACCATGGGCCAATACCATGGGTAGATACCACTTACAATACCATGGGTAAATCCCATGTGTGGATACCATGGGTGGATACATACCATGGGTCACTTATAATACCATGGGTGAATAAATATCATGGGTGGATGAATATCATGAGTCGATGCCATTTACAATACCATGGGTAAATTCCATGGGTGGATGGATAATATAGGTAGATGAATACCATGAGTCGATGCCATTTTCCATTCGGATCATTCCTCCCTCCTTAAGAAGCAATGGTCCCCATTGCGTGAAGTTCCCTCCTGCGAAGCCTTTGTTGAATATGAAGAGCCAGCAGAGAAGGGTTTTGCATAGTTAACCCATAAGTTTACTTAGTGATGAACGAAGAACCGAGGATAGAGATGCCACATATTAGCAGCGACCATTGTGATATTGACGAGTGTGCCGGCCTAGCAAATGGACTTCGATAGTGTGGGTTTGTGGATGAACCAAAACCATGACAAATGAAGATCCGAGGATAGAGATACCCTGTAATGCTTATGACCAACTGTGTGACTAACAGTGTGCGGCCTAGCAAATGGACTTCGATGAAAATGATTTTGTGCGGTTGACCCATAGCTGTGATGTTGATTGTTGATGAAGTAGCAGGTGCCTACATAGCTTCGGGTGGGAGGGCACATCTCCAAATAACCCAAGCTGAATTCTGCTATGTTGAAACTGATGAATGTGAAGCAGGTGCCTGCTAAAGCGGGGTGGGAGGGCACGTCTCCAAAGAGAACCCGCTCCGAATGCTGCTCCAGATTTAAAATGAGCATAACTCGGTCAATATAACTCAGAATATTTATTATAACCTGTTTATGGAAATGGACTGATCATTCTGCATCATCTCATGTGCTTGAAACCACTCTCTGGAGACTCTAGACTCTCAGATTTGCGCTGGAACTGTCACGCCGTCACAAATTTTTTGAAAAAATAGTTGATTTTAAACCAACGATAACTCCCGCATGCGGACTCCGATTTGACTGATTGTTTTTTTGAACTTGGGTGATTTTTCAAGAGAAGCTCAGATATATCTCCATTTCTTTGAAATTTTGTATCAAAAACTGCGAAAAATGACAGGAGAGCCGCCGTCCATGAATTGTCGTCAAAAAAATTGCTTCAACATTGTTGATTTTGAATTAGCGATATCTCCCTCATCCGAACTCCAATTTGGCCGATTTTTTTTTTGAATTTGAGTATTTTTTCGCAAGAGATCCGGATCAGTCTTTTTGTTTTCTGGAAATTTTCACCGAAAATTCCCGGATCTGATCATCTCTATATTTATGGTTATATGTTTATTTTTTTGCGTTCCTACCGCCAAATGGATCGGTGGTATCGGAGGGTTCAATTGGTACCTGGTGATACCCAAACTTCAGGTCGATCTTCTTGAAATATTTTGCACCTTTGAGTTGGTCTAGAAGGTCATCAATCCATGGGATTCGGTACCTATTCCGGACAGTGATCTTGTTCAGCGCCCGATAGTCAATACAGAGTCTCCACGTCCCATCCTTCTTCTGTACCAACACGATCGGGCTCCCACAGGGCGATGAACTTGGTATGATGTGACCTTTCTGCAACAGCTCCTGAATCTGCCTCTTGATTTCATCATTTTCCAGAACAGAGCGTCGATAGATCGGTCCATTGAGTAGCGGCGCACCTGGGGTCAGATCAATCGGGTGCTTGACCTGGCAGTGCAGAGGAACCCCTGTGGGTGAGGTGAAGATGTCCCTGTACTCCTCCACGACCTTCTCCATTTGTTGTTGTCGTGCAGAGGGGCCCTGTCTGGAGGTCATGGCCACAGTCTTCTTCTTGCCACCGGAGGGAAATCATCGAGGCATTCTGGTTTGGGGAAATAAGGCCTACGTTGTTTTACGTGCTCAAAGAAGACGAGTAAATAGGAAATTAGTACCTAAGTATCTGTACAACTTGTTCCTAAAGTAATAATAAGGTCGGGAGTCGAGACTCATACACAGCATGACGCTTCCACAAGTATGGTTGTCCTAATAATACATCAAAAACATCAATAGGAGCAATGTCACATAATACCTCATCCGTGAAGAGCTTGATGCTATAGGGAAGGCGGCACTGCTGGCTGACGCGGAGATCTCGTCCTTGGTGAAGCCACCCGATGGTGTATGGATGTGGGTGAGCTGTGGTCGGCAAGCCCAACCGCTTCACGGCGTCTGGTGAAATGAGGTTCTTTTGGCTCCCATTGTCGACAATGAACTGTACAGGGGAGCCCTTTACCCACATCTGGGAGTGGAAGAGACGTTCCTCCTCCTCTGGATCTTCCGGTTCCTCCTTTTGGACCTTTGTAGTGGCAACAATGGCGTTGGGCTCCGCATCAATAATCTGTTTCCCTTTTTCATTCCCCTTTTCAGGTTCTGATTCAGAGTCGGAGCATGCATCTGACTCAGAAGCCCTCATCTCGGCCACTAGCGACTGCTTGGCCCGACACTCACTTGTGTTGTGAGTGGAGCTCTTATGAAACTCACACCACTTTCCCGTGTCCTTCTTTGGCTTTACGGTGTTGTTATTTTCTTGTGGCTTTGACGGGTTGTCTTTAGCCGCCATGCCTTGGCTCTGTCCTTTGTTCTGCGGTTTGGAAGCACCTTTTCCTTTCTTTTGATTCGCAGATCCAAAGTCTCGCTTCTTCTGTTTGAATTTCTGCTCAATCTTGGCAGCATACCGGTATGCCGTACCAAGCGAGGAGATGTCGAGGAACTTCATTTCCTCCTGAATGTATCTGTGCAGACAACTGCGATACTTTAGCACCAAATGTTTCTCTGAATCTTTGATACCCAACTTTGTGCGCAGGGTATGGAACAGATTCGTCAGCTCGTGCACATCTTGATCCCTTTGTTGTCGCAGCGTGGTCCGTTGTATGTACTTGTCCTCATAGCTCCCCACAGGATAGTACTGTTCCTTGACGGCGTCTCGGAAAGAATTCCAAGTTGGTACGGCCGAGAACAAAGAGGGTTCTGTCTGGTCCTTGTTCTCACAGTAGGTTTCCCACCAGTCCTTAACATGGGGGGTAGCTTTGAGGAGTGCAAAAATAATCTTCTCCCGGTCTGAAAAGTCATGAACAGAGAAATATCCTTCTAATAGATTCAACCATCTATATACGGCATCTGCGTCTATTTGACCCTCAAATATGGGAATGTCAAAATTTACTTGTACCTTAAAAGGAGTCGCCACTCCAGAGTGGCTACTGGATGCAGATGCGCCGCCGGTGGGCAGCCGTTGAAGGATCTGAGCAAAGTTATCCATCATCACGTTCCTTCATTTTTCGAGGGCCTCCTCGAGCAATATTTTGATAGGATCTCCTGCTCCCTCATCTTTCTTTTCGTCCCCCATGGGCATCCGTCGAGGTTTGCGAGGCTGATCTTGTAAAGGTTCCACCAGGTCAAGCCCTAGCTCCTTATACCCCGACCTCGTTGGGGACATGCAAAGAAGGATCGAGAAAAAGCAAACCGCTTTGATACCACTGATCCGGATCTTGGGGGAGAGGCCCCCAAGATCTAAAAAGTTGAAATGGATCTGACAAGATCTGCAAAATTAGAATGCCATAAAAGAAGAGAGAACACAAAGAAAATAAAACCACAAAGAAACTTGTTTTATTAAAGCAAAGAATAACTGTAGAAGCTACATTGTGGCGGACAATCTATCCTTTTACAAACTGAGGCTTGTTATTTATAGCCTTTTTTTGAGTTACAATACCATGTGTAGATACCATAGGCCAATACCATGGGTAGATACCACTTACAATACCATGGGTAAATCCCATGTGTGGATGAATACCATGGGTGGATACATACCATGGGTCACTTACAATACCATGGGAAAATAAATATCATGGGTGGATGAATACCATGGGTTGATGCCATTTACAATGCCATGGGTAAATTCCATGGGTGGATGGATAATATGGGTAGATGAATACCATGAGTTGATGCAATTTTCCATTTGGATCAACAAAGACCAACTCTGCATTATGGTGGCAAATCCCCGTTTAACTTGGGAGATTAACTCACGTACATGATCGGGGATCTATGCCGACTGCGGTTTGAACTTAGGTCATTATCATGGTGGTGCACTGTCTCAACTACTAGACCAGACCACAGCCCAAAGGATATAATGAGCAGTGCATGTTACAACCTCAAATTCATAATTTCCCCCATCAAAGTGAAAATGGTGAGCATATCTGGTAGGAAATTTTCATGCCTCTCTGGTTAGGGAAAAGGAATCCATTATGTTCAGATGTTAGTCCTGAGAGCTGGCCGAAAAGGAATTTTTAGATCAATCAAAAGCTGGATAGGTGGACTGCGACTGCCCAACTGTTGAAATTGCAGAGCAAAGGCACACAAGTTCTGTTCTCAAGTTCCAGCAGGTCAGTCTTTAAATGATAAATATTGGGATCACCTAGCCATAAACCCATAATTCCTAAATGTACAATCCCCTCTTGCTATTCTCCATCAATAATCCTCTATAACAGTTCAATATACATAGCATGTTGTAGGATAGAAATCAAGTTGAGGATTGTAGAAAATAAGCAAAAAATGGCTAAGTATATTGGAGTATGAGATAATGTATATAAAATTTGAAGTAGTAAATGTGCTCTTGTCGTTTCATATCCCGCAAGAATTGTCTTAGATAGAGTTGTAACACTCAACCTAATTAGCTATTCCACGTGCGATGATATTCCAGCCAAAATCGTATTAGATGTTCCAACTTGATTATCTTCTTATGAATGGGTATGAATTGGACTTGATAATGCATTCTCATAAATTTTATTGTCATATATTCAATGAAGTAGCTCACAAAATAAACACCTTCATTTCAATTACACCAAGGACAAATAAATCATACAATAGCACAATCATTAACTGGAAAGCTTCCACCCAATTAACCATAAAAAAATGGCCACAATATCATACCTACCTATACTTTTCTTTGTTAGGTACTTGAATGGTCAAACAAAATAGAAGTCTTAGAGGTATCTCATGGAGCAAGGTAAGATGCTAGGAAATAAAATCTATTTGTCACATAATCATTTAAGTTAAATTGAATACATATTGAAAAAAACCCTTAATATCCTAAGATAGCTTAAATCACAACTCTACAGCCAAAATGTTTTTAGTGTGCCATATGATCAATTATAATCTCTATCTCAATTAATCGTAAGCCTTCGATTTTCTATACCTTTGCTAGTATTGTTGTTGGGTATTTGACATCAAAAAATTAAATCACATTCTAGATAAAATCTATTTTAAAATCACCATTAATAAATACAAAACTGCCAACCAATGGTTGAGTATTTCTTCTAGTAAGCCTATCACGTTCAGTAATTATAATAGTCTTTAATGATATTGTACATACCTTATGTGGCCCAGGCTTACGGATAACCTCTGTAACCTGAAATATGCAAACACAGTACTTCAACACATTTTCATACTTCCATGGTAACTAGAAATCTGATCACCATCACCGCAAATTCCTCTCTGTTTTGGCTAGTGCATGTTGGCCACAGTAGGGCCCTCCTAGATAATCTCATCTAAAACATGAATTCTAACTTTCCAAAACAAACTTAGATCTGTGTAATAATTGAGGGCAAAACAAGCTAAAAGGTGCAGATTTACACTTAAATTTATATTTTTAAACTCATTTTCCTTTTTTGTGTTTTCCCAAGGAAAATATCTGGCACTTGTATTCCATGGGTGGTACACAATGTGAACCTGCCAGTGTAGGGTTGAGTGAGACACACAACATAGGAGGCGAACGTGTAGTATCGATTTCAATACCTCCTCCATTTAGCTCGAGGAAAAAATCCACTTGTGCCAGCTCACTAGACTTGAAAAGATGTTTTGAACATCTTGTACCATTTAGAAGAATATCATGGCCCTTTTCTTGGACATTTCCAATCCCTAGAAATTTTACAAATGTGAAATGAAGTAATCCAAAAACCTCACCATAAGCTTTTTGTTTCAGAAACAATGCTACCAGTGATAAAATGATTTTTACAATAGCATGCAGAATTCTAGCATCCCCTTTTTGCAACAACTTGATGATTGTTTCCAGAAAGTCAAGAGTAGCATGATAGAGCTTGTCTTTACTTTGTGAATCATCATTTTTGTTAGAGGCCCCTCCCATGGCATGGCCTTCTGGTGGATGGCTTTTTTGAAAGTTTGTGGCATTTATAGAGCTACATTCCACATTGGCAAGTGACACAATCCAGGAAGCAGAAAATTGCTTGCCATCTTCAGCCAATTCATCAAATCCCTACTTTGAATTTACAGTTTCCAAACTCACATCACTACAAAGAGAATTTTCAGAAGAGGATACGGCGATAAGAAGATCTGGCATCCATGGCTTTAATGCAACTAGAACAGACACCACACACTTAGATCCAACAACAGATTCACTCAAAGTGACAAGATCAAGAAGATTGTTTGCCATAATAGAGGCTTCGGTAAGCTAACTCACTTGAGCTCTTTAGACACAGGTACAAAAATTTTGCAGCATACGTACTGGAGCTCTTCATATAGATAAATAGTCATTTCCCGTGAAATTATGAGAATTAGACCATTTCTCAATTTTTTGTTTCAGATACTGAATAAATGTAGATGCAAATTATAAACATCTCGCCTTTACTGGGACCTGTGTCACCAGACTTAAAACATTGCTATCTGCAATTGAATTCAGAATGGTTGCAGCTATCCTGGTAACCAGAGCAATCTTGCCTGCTTCATTGGTATCTGTTTTTCCATTAGTACCTGTGCAAATAGGAAACAAATGGAGATTGTTACAACAAAAAATTGACTGAAAGGTTGATGACAAGAAATTGAATCTCTTGATGATAGGAAACTAACCTTGCTAGATGGATTTGAATCATTGTGTTTCTAATTCGAATGAGATGGACCCTGATTTGATCTCGTATAATGCAGTCATAAATTCTCTATACAAAAGGTATGTCATAAATTACTCTTAATCTTCTTCATTGCATCTTGTCCTTTGGATTATTTCCTAATGTGGTTACTTATACAACTCAAATAAAAGGGCTTCCCAATCAACCCATGATTGACTTGGACTTCACCCTCCTCAAACACTATGCATTTCCTACTAGTGTCTAGAATTTTGGCTTGTTACTTGATGTGGGTAATAGAAGGCTTACTGAATGGGTTCTGATTACAGGTAACATCAGAATTTAGTGGGCACTAGAAGAGAATTTACAACAGAAGTCAATCAAAGATTTAATAATGCATATGTTGATTTTTTTTTTATAGGAGAAGTCAATCAAAGATTTGATAATGGCTACTTGGTCACTGTGGTGGTAGGCTCAAAAAAACTTAAAGGTGTTTTATATCATGTTCCTACGGAGATAGTATTGTTAAAAAATATGCAATGGTTTCTCACTCTTCAACTATATTCAATGGTTTCTCACTCTTCAAAAAGAACATGCATAGGTAGACCATGAAATTGTTACAATGATGAACATGTTCCGACACTTTAGTATAATTAAATTTGTTGCGAGGTGCTCCAGGTCCATGGTTGAGTATATGCTATAATATGGTGATGTATTAAGTAGCACAAAATGATAGCTGCAAAGTCTCAAGGCTTCTAAGATTAAGCATATGGTATTTTGAGATTTTGTTTGTTTACAAGTCCATTTATTTTCCCAGTATTTTCTAGACATTTTTTGAAGAAATTATTTTTCTTCAATGAAGAAAGCTATTTGGTAAAAATCTTGTGTCTGTTTTTGTATTGTAGAGCTTAGTAGTAAAGTATTCATTATGGGAAACTTACACTTGCACTAGAAAATTGATAGTGATTTATATACCATCACTGTTTAACGTCATACAAAGGATCAATAAAAACTGTAGGTTTAAAATCAGTCTACCAAATGCATTATGGTCTGTTGACATTAGAGTCTCTGTGCTCATCCTAAAATTTGGTAAAGGCTTCAACAATAGAGTTCAAAACAATCTGAGAAATTCCAGTTAAATACAACGTTATCATCCAACCAGTGCTTGCCCTGTTCCTGTAGCTTAGGCTGGGAAGATACATGATATCCATTTGACAGTAAGATGTTGTAAATGACTTTAGCTGAAAACCAAACCAAGCAGACTCAAAGAATAAACTGAAAGGTTGAAAACATGAATGTGTACGGGTTTGTCCTTGGCATCCAGGTTTAATACAGAAAAATAACTACACATATGTGGTTGCATCCTGTGTTTATTTCCAATGTTTGTATGGTACTGATGAAACTAGTAGAAAATATACTGTAGAGGTCAGATCACTGATATAGCAGAATGTGATTATGTTGTTTCTTTTCTAGTGTTTTGTTTCAATTTTTGTGTGATTTATACACAGCAGACTCAATAATACTAAAGTTATGAAGCTGTTTTTTTTCGATAATTAATATCCCTTTTGAGATTTTCAAATTTCACTAAAAATAACCCAGTTTAGTCTCATTGTCAACTCGTCTCTTGTTTGGGTGCCTTAATGTGCAATGACATGTTTCCAGGACTGAATTCAATGCAAGGCATATTTGAAACTATAACTCTGTCTTCCGGTGTCTTATTAGAAATTATTTCAGTTTTTGTTTTGTGTTTTCAAGTTAGATATTTTTTTCAAGTTAGATATTGTTTTCAAGTTTTTAAATTTATAATTTTATTGCAATGTGGCAGACTGATCAAGGCAGTACAAGAACAACCTCGAGACAAGGTGATCACGGAAAGGGGCCAACAGAAGAACTTGTAAAGTGCCAACATTGATCTATCTTCAAGTATATTAGTTATTTACATAATTGAAATATTATTAATTTTGTTCAAATATGCAGACACCTGGCCATGGCACGCCTGATGATTCCCTATATGAGGAAGAGATTTCTTCATCCCCATGTCCATTTCTCTTCCTGCAAAAAAAGGCATGAAAGCAACGTTGGAATTTGATAGTTTGGTAGACGTACCTCAAACACCTGAAACAGAAGCGAGGATAAAACAACTTATGACCCAACTAGCAACATATCAGGTAATAATAAAAAATCAAAAGGATATTTTTTTTGTTCTGCATGAGATTAATTGTGATAGTTTGATTTTTAATTTTTACATTAACTAAATTAACAAAAATTTCTTTTGTATGTAGCGTTATCTAACACTTGCTAAACCCAGCATTGGTGGTAGTGGGACACAAGGGCAAGAAATTGCCAAGAAACCCTCTCGTACACCTTCTACGCCTTTAGGTGCCAGCCAAGAAACACACCCTGCCCAAGTAGACACCTAGCCAACTGCTGAACGTGTTGGCAATGATGAGGCTGATATGGCCAACTATATTGTTGTGTTTCCTGGAGCTACATGTGTTAGCTCCACGGGCACCATTCATGGCACATTTTTGGTGAACGATGAAGGTGTCCCTATAAATCACGTACAACTCCCAGGTAAGTTTTAATATTTTAACTATTTCATGTACTCTATGTAAACTATATTTTATCATGATTTTATTTTTAAATTAATGATAATATCCTTTTTCTGTGTAGGAAACAATGAGTTCTACCAGTTTTTGGAGAGCAAGGCGTTGTATATTTTTGGCCCAACCATATGCACAAGGTGGAATTCCCAAAATTCCAACCTGAAAAAATAACTTCTAGATTATCCAGAAGGCATTTTTGGGGTAGGCACATTTGACAGAATAGCGGTGGCTCGGGTAGTTGGAAAATATTTGAAATATACCAGGGACACCTATAGGACGCACTTGCAATTTAACCAAAGCGTCCTCTCACAGTTCCAGAGAGTGAGTGGAGAGCACTCATCCATGACAGAAAAGAGAAAAGGGCAAAGAAAGAAGGAAAAATGCTAACTGGACCCGCAAGGTAAATTACAACTTTAATTCAATAGCTTTAATTTTTTCTATTTCTAAAATAAAAGTGTGCTATGTCATATATGACTTCAATATTTTGATGATAGGCTGCCTGACACCTCGAAGGCAACCAAAGCTACGATTTAAAAAAAGGGCCATCACAAGCTAGGCTAGGGCGGCTACTTGAAATTAGCTGCAAGAATTGTAAGTAGCTAAACATATTATAATTAATTGTATCACCTTCCAATGTTTTTGTAATCCTGTGAAATAAAATTAGAAATACACAATCATATGTAATGTAGGGTGATGTCTTCGGAACATAAACTACAAAGGAAGATAAAAATATTGCTTTCTATTCTAGCTATCAAGCCATAGTTGAACATCGCAGAAGCTTGGGGTAGGTCCCAAGATCCAGAATGCCTGATAAGGTAAAATGTTAACCTTTCAATATGTTCTTTTTCGTCCATAAATTTAATTTCTAACAACTTTGTTTAAATCAGGGGAACAACACTACCGACGAGCCAAATAACCCAGTTGTAGAGCCACATGTAGATGTTCCTCATGTGCAACCTGATCATTGTAGTGGGGACCAGGCCGACAATGCTACTATCAGTGAGGGCCGTGACGGTAATTAATTTCCACTTATAATTTTTTCTAATTATACCTTGATGGTTTTCCTTATAAATTTTTTTGTTTAAATGACAGAGAATGTTTCCCTTGAGGATCTTACCACCAGAGAGGAAGACAGGGAAACAGTCCCAACAACGACAACTGGTGCACCAGGTAAATAATCTCATTGCAATTTTTTTTTATTAATATTACCGAACTAGTTCAATGATATTTAAAAAGTGAAAAATAAAATTTAATATTATCTGTTTTTGTAGGTGATGCCCCGTCACTAGATGAGACCAGACATCGTGACTACGTAACTAGGTCAGCAGTGTGGGAAAGGCACAAAATAGGAGTAGAGCACGATGATATTGATGATGTAATTAGGAGCTTTAGAAATAGGAAGAAGAAAAAGAAAAATTGATAATGTAAAATATTGTATTATTATAAGACAAACATTACCATACTTGGAATGTTTTTTGCGTTATATAAAAAACTCATTTGTCATACTATTTTTATGTCAAGCACTAATTTCAATGTTTCTTTGCGTACTTTTTGTTGCATTGTTTTTTTATTAGTTATTGAATATTTTTTTTTTATGCTCATGAAAATAAAAAATGAAATATAGATTGGGTATTGGTGAATTGAGAGTGATGTGAGGGGGGGGAGGGGCCATAAGAGCTTCCACCTTCACGTGGTTGTCCCTATTTAGTAGAGAATAATTTATTGGAGCAATTTAATCTTGGAGAAAACCTCCTTCGATCCAACGTAGCAACAAAAAATTCAATGTTGACTTAGTTGCTACTCTTTCAGATCGTGGAAGGCTTGTTCCAAGTTCATGCGACTCCAATAAATTGTTATTGAAACAAAGAGGATTTTATTCAGGTATGTTTTGACATTTTCAACATATGGTCTAACATTATCATAAGAATACATCTTAGAGTAAAAAATACTACATCAATTACTTATATTCAGTGAAAATTTTAGGGGAAAATTTTAGCCCAAAGGCGAATTTTAAGGGATTTTAAATTTTAATAGGGCGAATTTTTTATATAAAACCCATTTTCTATAGTTTTATAAAGTTAGCCCAATAATTATTTTAAAAATAAATAATTATTAAATATTAGCCCACCAAAATAAATTTCTATAAAACTGAAAAAATAATATTCGCTCCCGATTTTCTTTGTTTGGAGCAGATTTCAATGGTATTCGCCTGGATTTACTGGGTTGGAGGGAGGGGTTGGAGTGATTCACCCCATTATTTCACTGGTTCGTGGGAATTTACTGGGTCGAAGAGGTGGTTGGGGCTTGGAAGGGGCGTGGATTTTGGATGTGCAAAACAGATCGATAGGTCAAACCGATGGAAGGAGATGGAAACTTACAAGATTTGGATGCATTGACCGATGACAGGCTACAACTGCACGCATTGACGAGGGCAACTGGTTCACTGGATTTAGGGTTCGAAGGTCCAAGATAGCCCATTTCCCCAGTGCCATGGAGCTAAACCTGCGCCGCGAGGAGGAGTTTGGGCAGTGGTGTTGGCCCTTAGAATTTGTTTTGTTTTTGTGTGTGGGTTGCGCTTCTGCATTCCTATTACAGTTTTTTTTTATACAAAAAGCATGAATACCGGCATCGAATCCCTACTGCCTATAAGCACTAAGAAACCTAGCAAAAGAGCAGAGCAAAGGCTTCCTCTGCAGGACCATTCAGCACTTACAAGACACAATGTATGTGTTCTTCTCTAGTTCTATATGACCCTCATGGACGCTCCCTTTATTATATTTAGGTTTTATGGATACATTTGTGTTTTATGATGGATATATAGGGCGAAGTTTATGTATCCTTCTCCAATTTTGTATGACCTTCATGGATGTAATCTGTAAGGGTTTAGAGCTAATGGATATTTGTGTTTATGTATTCTTCTCTAATTTTGTATGAACCTTGTGGATGTACTCTGTATTCTGTTTAGGGCTAATGGATATAATTGTGTTTAGGATAGATATAAGGCACAGTATGTGTATTCTGCTCCTACTTTGTATGAATTTCATGGATGTACTCTGCATTTGGCTTACACTTTATGAATGTATTTGTATTCTGTACTGAGTTTAGGGTTATAGATACATTTGTATATTAGGATAAATATGGACCTTGAATTTTTATTGTTTTGTTATATCAGAGTGATAGGTTTGTTTCACATAGGGGATCCATGGATTTTGACGTGGCTCGATATTTTCTTACGGAGAAGGAAAATGAAAGTGGTGTTCATTTAACACCCTCCAAGGAATCTTATAAGAGGGAGCTTGCAGCAAGCTTATTGCAAGATGGAGCTATTGCCTCTAAAAAAATTCAGGATTCTAAGCTTTACCAGCAAAGCTCCCGCTCCTCTTGAGGATATAAAATCTCTCTATTCCGAAAATGTTGCTGCTGACACTGTACCAAAAAGTAAATCGTGGTGTTATATTCCTTAGGTAAGGCTTTTGTAGATCCCTAACTAATACTCTGTCTTATGTTGTCTGCAAACCATTGTAATTGGTTTGTAGATTGTGTGCGTAGACCGTGGGGTTTTGTTTAGGTCTGTTTTCAGAGATTGGATAAATCGTCTGTCTTTGAATATTAATGCTATTAATGCTTCTATTGGATGGAAATGGACTTTGGATTTTGAGCAAACTCTTCTGTTTGAATTTGGGTTTACCTTTATGCCAACTCGGGAAGGTCTTGATCAACGGGAAGAGTTGTTCCCCTTCCAAAAGTTTTAATATTCATTGTTCTCAAGGAACGGGCCAATATTCCAGTGGCATTCACCTAGTCCTTGATTTTTAACATTTGTATGATATTTTTAACTCTCCTGTCATTGTTTGCAGTCTGTAGAGAGAACTTTGGATGCTCCTGAGCTTGTGGATTATTATTACTTGAATCTGCTAGACTGGGGTGTCAGCAATATTTTATCAATAGCTCTCAGTAATACAGTATACTTATGGGATGCCTGCAGGAGCAAAACTTCTGAGCTCTTGATTGTCGTCGATGATGTTGTTCCAATAACAAGTGTTAAATGGGCACCTGATGGAAGACATATCGGTGTTGGCCTGAATAATTCCGTTGTACAGCTATGGGACTCTACATCTAATAAACAGGTATAGGAAATTACTGTTTTTGTGTTTCAGTTTCTTTTCTTTATATCTCTCTGGATGCAATCATATTCACTTGGTAATGTTTTTCAATGAACACAGTTAAGAGCCTTGAAAGGTCACCATGCCCGTGTGGGTGCACTTGCTTGGAATGGACATATTCTTACGACTGGTAGCCTTGATGGTTTAATATTAAATCGTGATGTCCGCATCCGCGATTCCATTGTTCAAACATATAGAGGACATGAGCAGAAAGTGTGTGGTTTGAAATGGTCTATGTCTGGCCAGTAGCTTGCAAGTGGCAGAAATGACAATTTACTTCATGTATGGGACAAAAGCATGTCATCCTCTAATGCTTCAACTCAGTATCTTCACAGGCTAGATGAACATCGCGCTGCAGTAAAGGCTTTGGCATGGTGTCCTTTCCAGAGCAATCTTCTGGCTTCCAGGGGTGGTAGTGCAAACTGTTGTATTAAGTTTTGGAACACTCATACAGGAGCTTGCCTAAATACCATTGATACCCATTCTCAAGTTTGCACATTATTATAGAATAAGCATGAACATGAGCTAATGAGTTCACATGGATTCAGCCAGAACCAGTTGACCTTATGGAAATATCCATCGATGGTTAAGATTACAGAGCTTACTGGTCACACTTCTAGAGTACTACATCTGGTAGAGGTATTCATTGTATTGATCTATGGCTAAATCATTTTTGTGTTGACAGCCTTTGTTTTTTGTGCTGACAGTATTTCTTTTGTTTTGTATTTTCAGAGTCCAGATGGGTACACTGTTGCATCGGCTGCAGGAGATGAGACTCTTAGGTTTTGGCAAGTCTTCGGAGCTCCTGATGTCTTAAAGAGGACCAAGAGTAAAGAGGCAGTTGGTCCTTTTAATAAATATCTCATGCACATCCGCTAAGCAGTCATATTGGTGATATAATATTAATTTATTGCATTTTTCTTCATTCATACTATGACGATACTAAATAATATAGAAACAAGAGTTGCTGCATGGCAGCTAGTCCCTACCCTGAGTAGGGAGCGACGCTTGAGCATTTCCAATAAGATTCTTATCTGTATAGTATATTAGTAACAGATATAGCAAATGGTCCTGTTGATTTGATCGTCTAGAAATGCATACTCGTGATGAATTTCAACCATTGAAATTATAAACGTAAACGTACAGACACTGCAAAAATTTGATATTGATGCTCACAATGAACCAACGATTTTGCTACCCAGCTATAAGCTGCAAAGTTTATATTGCTGGTCACAATGGATGAACAATTTTGCTGCCCAAATCGATCGGCTAATTTACTCACCTCTAACGAATCAGTATGGTCAATCTCACCAATATAGAGTAGTGAACGATGGATCTTCCAATCACTTTGCCAGAAATAGACAAAGCCCAATTCAATTAACCACAAGGGGCTTGCCAGAAATAGACAAAGCCCAATTCAATTAACCACAAGGGGCTTGAATGCAGAATCAGTTGAAGGGGCATTTTCATAAACAACAGTTGAAGAGGCTTCCTCATTCCACCAGTATAAGTTGAACCAGGATAATCCCCAACTTCATTAGAAGCAGAAGAGCCAGGCTCAGCAAAAGCAACCTCAGTTCAAGGATCAGCTCCCAAAGAATTTCTAGCAGCACCATAACCAATTGAACCAGTTTAAGGAGCATAATGACCAGCCTCAATTCCATCATCAATTCCACTAAGCATAAGTGAAAACGGAATTATTTAAATAAGCAGTTGAAGGATAATTATTCCTAGCATTACCAGTAGCAAAAGGAAGACCAACAAAGGTATATGCATCATGCAAAATGAGGGATAACATGGGCCCTTTGGTTTAGTATGGTTTTTGAAAATTGTACTCTATTTTACATAAACACTATGAACTGGGTTCAATGCTGAATGCGAGATGGGTGTCTTCTGATGCTGAGAGCTGATGGGTAAGGAGATCACATAGTGTATGGTCGGTGTGGATGTCCTAGAATCTCAGAGTGTTTGCTTGGTTGGTGATTTATTCGAGCCTTCCCACCATGTCTTGGTTGCAAACAGTAGCCTTTCAAATGGGTTTTTCCCTTCTTGTCTTCAGGTGGAAATGGGAAACCATTTGTTATGGAATTGCCCTTTTTCCAGGTCCTATTGGAACCATGTTCAGTCATAGCATACTTCGTTTCTTCAGGGGATATTACATTGGCAGGAAGTTTTATTGGGGAATTCCAAACGTGTGGTTTGAGATTCCCTTGGTGGTATTTAGCATTATGTAAGAATTTCAGCTTTGGTTGTTCTCTGTAGCTTCGCTGCAAGTATGTTTTTGAGAATGAGATCAGTTCCTTCATTGCCTCCCATAATATGTGGAGAGAAGAGGTATGCACGCAGCTGCTGGCTAAAGGTCTTATATTGATCAAGGATGCCAAGTTATTAGACGTCCATGGATTTTCTGATTTTATTGCTATTCTAGTTGGCTTAAAGAAGAGGATGTAAATGTCATTGTAAAACACTTCCACTTTTCCTTTTCTTCTCTGATGTAAATATATATTTATGAATATAAGGAGTATCTTTTACCAATATAGAAAAACTGATAAAATATGAAAACAGAAAAGCAATTTTGACTTTTAGCAAATAAGCCCTCTTCAAAGATTTCAAAAGCACATTTTAATAGAAGAAAACCTTTAAAAGAAGTTCAAACCTTTATTGTCCCAACTAATGGGGAGTAGAAGAATAATAGCAAAATACGTTGCAACCAAGTAGACTCAAACAGAAACACAAAAAAAAGTATTGAAAAAATAGATGGTTCCAATCAGTTGTTTATTTTTCATCAACTATTACAGAGATACAAAATTTTTATGCTTCATTCTTATCTTGCAGAATGAGAACTTTCGACATAAATTTTAGGCAAATTCCACCAAGGCATGAGATATTAAAGAAAGCATCTGACGATCTTAAATAATTGAAACATAGAGTTGGAATTCTAAGCAACTGAACATCAGAGAGTATTAACATGTCATTAAGGTAGAATCAAAAGGTCTCAATAGAAAAAAAAGGCAATTAGAGGATGAAAATCTATAAAAAAAACAAATAATGGGGAAGACTTGTCAAATTCAACAAGTCATGTGATCAATACAAAGTAAAATTTTCCAATGGAATAAAAAATCAAACAACTCGTCCTAATAATGGTTGCCCCAAAACAGTTCGCTGTGTCAAGGAAAAAGCTAGAAGATAATGGAAACTTGAGAAATCACAACCTGTGAAGTTGTTTTGGTTTTAGGATATATAAGAGTGCCTTTGGCCTGGTTAAGTGGTCATGAGTTTGGATTGTCATTTTTTATTTTTCTGTATGGCTGGCTGTTTTTTAAATCTACATAGAACAACAACTCAGTATTAGTTAATGGTTGAAGTTTCATAATAAAAATGGATGGCTTTAATCAGTTAGTGGTTGACGCTTTGGAATCAGTGATAAATATGGAAAACCTGTTGTTCACTGGAATTTTAGACTAAAAAGAGGAAGGGTTGCGTTTGGGTCTTCTTATGGTAGGAAATAAGAGTTTTTTTTTCTCGTGGCTCCTATGGAAGTTCACTGTCGTTAATGCTGAAAGCACATATTAGATCTTTCTAGGAAATTTTCATCAGGTGAGATTTCAGTCAATGTGTTAGTGAGAGCTTTGAAATAGCTACAAAGTTAGTCACATGTAAGCGCCCACAGGCTTGGGATTAATGGTGGGGAGTGAGGTTCCATTCCCATGGGCTCTTCTGTCAACTTGAGGTAGACCATAGCCATGGGCACACCTAGAGGTATGGGTCAATCTAATGTGAATGTATGGTGCCACCCTTGCCAGGTCTACATAACCATATTAAGGACCAAATCCCACCCACATGTTCTCATCAAAGCCTGCCATTTTTTTTCCATCAGGCTTGGTATAGTGGTAAGAGGGACTGATTGCCATGCTACAAAACAATGTTCTATTCCCTATAGGAAAAAATGTGAATGGGTTTATTGCCATAAGTTAGATCCTAATACTTGCTCTAGAAGTCTATTTATGGTGTGGCAAAAGGTAATCCGACATTCCTCATGTGATGCATATCAAGGACTCTTGAAAGACACTAATATTAAACATATTACAGTGCTCGAGATGGCAAGTTATGATAGCTAGCGCAGTATTTGAAATGCTCTATGATACATACCATGGCCCTTGAAATACACTATTACATATTAGCAGTTACAGAGTTTGGGACACTATTATATATCAACAATGTAGATTTAGAATAAAAACAGAGACCCCACTTCTCCATATCCATATCCACAATAGTTTGATGCATCTTACAACCATCCAGAGACCTGATTTGCACATGAACTTGCAGATTTAGTATATAAGAAATACTGCAGAATTTTGATTGAAAGCAATTATTTCAAACACAAAAACAGAGACCCGCTAATTGAAATACCTGCGTAAACACTAGTACATGCCAAAGTACTTGATTTCACTATGGGTGTTGGACCTTCATGACAGATCTAGAGGAAAACAAACAAAGTCCCACTTTACATTTAAGATATTAAAAACAATTGCAGATTCTGGCCCTCAGCTGGAAATTATAGAGATGTGGGAAAAGTAGTATTTACGAGAATATTGAAGAAAGCAGTACTGATCTAAACATGGTGCTTATTTAAAAAAAAAATGTATAACAACCCATCCATTCCAGCTGTCTTTATCCATTGCAGAAAAGTAATCGGATTGAGCATAAGCAGTAGAATCCACACAGGTTTGAAGATTAAATAAATTTTTTTTTTTGGGCAAGGACATGTATTTCACTTGAATTGAATGCCCATTATGGAATTCTATGAGCCAGATAAGTATGCAATGACTTCATATAAGTAGACTGGCGAAAATAGGTTCAGTTTTAATGTGTAGAGCAAGTGCCAAATTCTTTATTACGCAGCAACACATTACATAATGCAATTTCTCATATGACCAAAGTGTTTGAAGTCCTTCAACTCATGTTACATGCAGGGTTGCAGACTAATACTAGTCCCTGTACACTATAAACTTATTTTTTCAACAATCTCAGAGATTTTAAAGTAATAGTTGAACCCAAACCAATATAACAACACCATCCTTTCTGTCAATTGATTTCATTCTTGAGCTACATCCTGCATCTTTAAAACCAGTGATGCAGCTCTCATATCAGTTATGCTTGGGAGGGTGGGTTTTGGGCCCATGGTAGTCAGCAGTCAAGGATGGATGATTTATTCAAATCAACAACATTGATCATCTTTCCTACCAAGCTAGTCAACTCATGACTTTTGGAGGTTTCTTAGTGTGTATGCATTGAACTGGCACCTGAGGAAGGATGAAGTGTCTTAGACT
The DNA here is from genome assembly GCA_034641835.2 of Pinus albicaulis. NCBI lineage: Eukaryota > Viridiplantae > Streptophyta > Pinopsida > Pinales > Pinaceae > Pinus > Pinus albicaulis. The sequence continues at coordinate 93,143 of JAXQQM020077404.1, read as the reverse complement.
TTGAATACAAAAACATAACCATTCAATACCCAATTGTATGAAAGTATGTTAAAAACGGACATGCCAACTTAGTATATATCTCCCTCATACAAAATTACACAGATCTCCCTACCTAGGTTATTATTGCAGAAATGATTATGTGATCCAAATAACATAAGTATTGTAACATCGATATTCTATGGAAAAATCTGTTTCAATCTCCATGTAAATGGGACGGTTGTTTAAACCAAAACATGGAGGAAATACTGACTAACTCATGCGATCTCCAGCTAAGAATACCCATCAAAATATGAGAAAAGGGTACAGAGAAGGTAAATTTCAATGCAGAAAGTAAATTAATATAAAGTGAGATGTAATCAACCAAGGGCCTCAAGTATCTTTTTGAAAGGATGAACTATGAAATTTATTCTCTATTATTCTGTCCTTGCTTATTATTTTAGTGTCTACTAGTGTCGATTCCAATCCCCTCAGCCTTGTTGGTATTGAGCAACAGCTTGCAAGCTCCATTCCCTGCCATATGGAAGCCAACTTGGAGATATAATCAACCATAAAAATAAAAATTACTGTTCCTATTTTGAATTCCATGAACAAGTATTTGCTCATATCAACTTTATTTAATATTGATGCTTAATTCTAATGACCAAAATCTATCAACATTCAAGGGGAAAAATTTAGTGCAATAAGCCTATAGCCATAGAAATCTAGGATCAAAATTACAAGGTGATCAATGAACCTAGGATTTCAAATGGAACTTGACACTTGGTCCCTTTCGTTGAAGTCTTACCGCAGCTGGACATTCAAGATAACACATGACTCAATCATGGAATTTTTACACAGGTAACTCTACTTTTGAGAAATGATGAGCCCAATAAGTGTAACCATCATTACCTTCACATTATTGCCAGGAATTAGCAGAAGGCATGTTTAAACTTTAATCATGTTGTTTGTGACAGAAGCTATTGAAAGACAAAGAGCTCAAATATGTTGATATGAAAAAAAATGGCGCAGAAGGCATGTTTAAACTTTAATCATGTTGTTTGTGACAGAAGCTATCGAAAGACATAGAGCTCAAATATGTTGATATGAAAGATAAATGCAGAGCCATTTGTGGCATTTTAAAGCAGGTAACACCCAGTTTGGGAAATGATGAGCCCAAATAAAAGTGAGCCATTTGATTGTTGACTCAGTTGACTGACATCAGAGGATTTTCTGGTATGTGAAGTATCATTTACAAAATTCGAAACAAAATTTGAAGCCCAAGAAACTTCCAGTAGCGTGGCCTTTTCCTTCATTCGGCTCCAGTAAAAGAAATTAATAATAAATGAAGTAACATTAAATTTAAATAAAGTAATATTAAATTAAAAAGAGATGAATGTCACTCTCACCTGGCATGAAGGCCACATGTCGAAAGTTCCAATCTTTGAAAAGATACGTGGGTCTCATCTTGCAAAGGAACCAAGGAAACGAGAATAACACAGGTAGGAGTTATAGCACCTAAGCCAACATTCTAAAGCCTTCTGAAGAGAGAGATAGATAGTTTATCTGAGAAACGCAAAGAATGACATCAAACAATGATGCTGACATAAATCTTGAACTACCCAATGATTCTCATCCCTACTTGCTTAATCGTCAGAGCCAAGGTACGAGTCCCGCTCACCGCCACCAAGAAAGAAGCCACTATAGAAGAATAAGGAAGGACCATCACCGGGGGTCAAGAGGAGAACACAGGAATAGATAAGATAGAGCCTCCCCGCCGGTAAGTAAGAAGAGGAGGAAATTGTTATCTTGATACTGTGGTTTCCGAATTTCATTAAAATGAAGTTAAGGATTCCAAGCACTTGGTGTTCCTAGTACACATGAATACAGTCGTCGTAGATGCGGGCGAGCTGAGGAAAATCCCTGCATCTATATCCTTTTTAATCTGATAAAAAACATGGAATAAATGGTTGGTGATGTAAGTTAATTTTTCGTTATTGTTATGTATGCAGATGGCCATGGCAGGCGTCGCCCCTCAAAATAGTATCCCGCACATAGCATTTTTTTAATATTTAAATTATTTTTATTTCAGAATGTCTCCGATTTCATTATATCATTGTCTTAATTTATATTTAGTCATGAAAAGTGCAGTAGCATTTTGGATGGGACAAAAGGATGTCAAGATGCAAGCCACGGTGAACAAAGTTTTGCAACAATACCGCCATAAGTGCCAGCAAATGCAAACAAAATTCACAGAAAAACTTGAACAAGTTCACATGGTGTATCAAAAAGACGTAAAAATTATTCAAATGATGCAGCAAGAAGTCGAAAGCCCCAAAGAGGAACTTCAAGAAAAATACGCTGAGAAATCCAGGTTAATAAGAAAATCTGAAAAGCATTAAAGACAAGTGTTCAGCATCGTTCATCATTTCAGGAAAGACAAGTTCAAATCCACTTGGTCGGTGCTTGTCCACTTCATCTAGCCTACGCAACATATCTGGCTGGAGGCAGGAACTATGCATAAGAGCCCCGCATAGCCTATGCAAATTCAATTCAGTTGAAGTATTGAAGTGGCTGACTTCATAAACCGTGCTACTAGCTCTGGAATGGGCTCCCCTGCAACTTGCTGAGAAATTATTAGGAACTCAATCTGGTCAGAATACCTGTAGAAAGCACACTGGAGTTGGTGAGGTTCCTCTGATCGTTTAGAGGTTTCCCTGTTTGCTACTTGTAAACATAGGCGTCATGCACAAATTTCAGCTGTAGCCCTGCATGACAATGTAGGTGGCAACCTGCATGACAATGTGCACACACAAATTTGTGTTTAAACATGCATCATTCATTTTGCAAACCCTAGCCATGCTTACCTAATTATATTTTTTCTTTAGCTATTATGTCACAATGAAATTAATCATACATAGATACTCTCCAATGATAATCATGAATTCATTATTTATTTGATTTTTTTCATAATTTGGTAACAGATTTGAAAAAGCAACGGTCTACCAACAGTGTCTGAATAATAAAAAGCTGACTGGATTGATGGTTGGATATGGAAACTGTGAAACCCTAAGCATCGAACTGTAAGGGAAGGGGGGGGGGGGGGTTTCCCATGTTACAGCTTAACAACAGCCATGAATGAGGGGCACAAGAAAACTTGGGGAGTTTACATGTTCAAACTATATCCATTTTTGTACATACTGTAATGTAATTTTCACTTCAAGGTTTGGATAGTTGGCAATAAGTCGATTTCCATAACGACCAACATTAAAATTTTAGCCGGTGACTAAGGCTCTCTACCATATGCAGTTTTTTTCGTTAATTTCTAACGTAAAATCAATTTCCTGATTTCTGGCAAGGACAAGTGCAAGTAAGTTGTTGATGGGCTGTTTGGTGTGTGAATAAAAAGTGGGATACCCCACACTTTGGAATTGTTTTATCATTATTAAATTTCCTCCTTTTGTTTTACCATTATGGGAAGTTTCACTTTCTCTTATCATGAGTTGTGTTATGAATGGAATGAGAAGTTACACTTTCTCTTATCTTGAACTGTTTTATGAGTGGAGTGCATAATGTTCATTTGATGGTATTTTTATATATTGGGATGTTTAATTCTTTAATTACAAGATAAAAAATTGAATACTACTTTTCCTGGTCAAACTTTTATTTTTAAAGTTTTTAGTCAAACACCGTCGCCGTTCAAACTTGTGAGAGGCCACTGTTGTGAGAGGCCCAGATTGTGTAATAGTTGTGTAACTGTTGGTGCTTTTTGGTGATTATATGCGTGGAGGAGAGCCGACCTCCATTGTTGCATTGGACTGTGGAGGGATGAGTTGAGCTTCATGAATTTATGATACTGCCCCCTCGAATTCCTTGATCCATTCCCACGAGCAAATTCTGCCATGAGCTGAGTCGGTTTGGATGTGCGTAGCAGACAATGAGGCACAATTGTCAGTTTGGAGGTGTGTTGGGATTGTCGTATTGACTCTATTTATTAGTTATTGGTGTTTTAATTTTTGTTTGACTTGTTCTGCTCATTGAAGAAATCAGTAGAGGCATGGGCCTTTATGTTGGAGGATTGTTGAAACAAAATGATCTGCAAAGATCCTAATTTGTTGAAACTCCTCTCCAACCTCAATATTAGTGCTAGTAGTAGCATGAGCAACAACACTACACTTAGCAAAACTAGAAGAACTTGTTTTCCAAACTGCACGAGAACTAATTCCCTCATGAGTCACCATGTGCCATGCTTGGTCTCGGTGGTTCTCTTCCTTATACTCCTAGTTCAACTACCATATCTTCATTGGAACCAACAACCCGAACTCCACTAGACAACGATTCACCATTTTGTAGTAGTGATTCACCATTTGTACTAGTGATTCGCCATGTTTTTACAAGATAATATAATCTCATGAGAGATTCGCCAAAAAATTATATATACATATTATATTATTAATAAAATCGCCTTCCATTTTTCCTATGTATCATGGGGATTCGCCTATTTATTATATATATAAATTTAGGGGGGTTCTTAAAATTTTCTCTGCTTGTATTTATTGTATAGATAATGATGGATTTTGATTGACTTGGAAGTGCAGGTACAAATCCTCTTGCATCATGAGCAATAGAACTTGTCAACCAGGGTCATGTCCAGGATATTTTTTCTTGTGCGCTTGACCAAGTTCGTAATATCACATTTTGTAAGTTCCTTTACAGTTCATAATTCAATATTAAGCTTGTTCATGATTATTATCTAGGTTTTTTGTCTATGTTTTTTCATCTATTTGATTGTAATAAACTCTTCATGTTTCCTGTTGTTCACTATGATTTCTCCATTTACCACTCCCAGGATGAATCTGACTTTATTGTTACATAGGTTACTTTATTGTTACTATGATTTCTCCATTTACGATTTCATAGGTTACATCATGGAAAGTTGTCAAACTCGGGTTGGTGATGAGCTTTAGTTCTCCAGATTTGGGGCTTTTCTGATATTTTCTCCCTCATGTCATTCCTACATCACCTCGTTGTTTGAGCATGCCAATTGTCTACCACTTGTACCAATTGGCACATGTCAATCTCTGAGTGGTGCCACATGTCACCTATTTTCGGCCCACTTGACCACCTAAAAAACTCAAATCCACACACCATGTGTCTTTATCATGGAGTGCCACATGTCATAGATATTTTATATGCTAACGTCATGCTTCTAATGTGTTATGTCAACCAATCATAGTGGTCAATGTGGCCTTATGCCATGTCACCAGTCTAGAAGAGAGATTTGAGCCTTTTCTTTTCATGATTTTTCTATTATAACTTTTTTCTTCAGGATGGGAAATCCCTTTTGCAATAGATGGGGATTTTCCCATTTCCCTGGAGTCATCTCATAGGACACCCTTCAAGCCATCATCCAAGAGGTAGTCTACAACTCTCTGTTGTTGCCCTCTTGCCCTTGAATTATGCGCTTCTAGAAGACCAGTTAAGGCACTCCTCTAGCCCTTATCCCATTGCTTCATCATTGTATCAACTTCTCCCATAGGCTGCTTCTATTTTTTGTCCACTTAAAGGAAGAAAACACTACCCTAGGGTGAGGTTGCTCCTCAACTATCCCTACCACACTTATGGACCAACCAGCAATATGAACGTTTCCCTTACTTATGGAGACACCCCCTATGCTATTTCACATTCAATTACAGGAGCTACTTGCTAAGGAACACTCCTACACTATGCCTAACGACCCTCCAAACAATCCCTCTAACTATTGTTGTATCAACCTCCCTTTTTGGTCTTTTAGACAAAGGTGACCCTCACACCATCAAGCACATAATGCTATCACAAGACTCAAACCCAATCCTACATCTATTCTACACAAAATTCTCTTCCAATTCCTTAAAATTTGATTTATATTTTTTGAAGACCTCGACCTTGGTTAGGGCACCTATCCCTGCTCAAATCCACCCATCCTCCCACCTGTAAGCCTTCTTCTTTATGTGTTCTTGTTGGAGACAGTTGTGGCCTTATTGTGGCTTTAAGTACCTCTAATGGTCTTGCTACAGGACAATAGCGCATTTATATTTGTAAATGAAAATGAGCAGACATAACATGGACCTAATTTTCCCCAAGGAATAAGGTTTAGACTTGGACTTCTCCTCCTAGCCATGATAGTCCATGGTGAGTAGAATGGAATGGTTAGAGATGCTTTTTTGTTGTGCAACAATTCGGTACCTTGCCTAGTCTTGAAATTTCAATGACATTAGGGCTATGGCAGCCTCCTACTCTGCCTCTTGGGCCTTGGTACTGATGCATACAGTAAAACTGATCATATAAACTAACCAAGCCCTCTACAACCATATTTAAAATCTCTTTTTTTCTTGGGAAAAATATACCTCTGGCAGAAAATAAATTATTTATAAGGCTAATTTCTGGTCCTCGAAACATTGTATCATTGAATACGAATGTACTGTCTACTACCTTATCCAATGGCTGGAGTTTCAAAACTCAATCTATAAATTTTTGTAATTAACAATGGGCTTGGCAGAGTAACCAAGGAAGGAGAGATGATCTCAAGATAATCAACTGGAATTTTATTCCATAAAGGGCCTACGCAAATTCTTTACCATACAAAAAGTAAAATCAAAATGGGTTATGGTTCATAGGCCCTATTGGAGGTCATTCCTGTAGGTTATAAGACTAAAAGGATGATAGGGACTTCCTTCGCAATTATTCCATTTACAACTATTTTATATTTATGAATATATATAAGGGCCAAACCTTGTTTCCATGGTTCGGAGAACCTTGAATCCCGATGGCTGCACTAAGATTGACATTAGCGGAAGGGTGCTACAAGTTTGCATGACTCAACCGTCTTCCTATGGATAGAGATGCATCGATAAAATAAATTACATGGTAGGATTCTACTCTCGGTCCAGTACATCCACTCTAATTAAAGTCATTTTGTTATTACTTTGAACCCTTTTTTTTTTGGATCTGTTAGCATCTTACAGAGATCACTGGGTTGTCAAGAACAAGGCCATGGCTAGCTCAACCATTAACTTCTATCACTCTCGAGATCTCCTTTCTTCTTCAAACCAACATGTATTTTTTCTGCAAGCTACCATTCTTGCCTCCTTGATGTTGTATTTATTTATCTTCAGCGAACTGTCTGCCTTCCACTTCCAAATGGTCTTCTCATGCTGCTTCAACTACCAATGCCCATGCCTTTTAATTTTCAACTTCTGTCGTTCCTTTCCATCTTGGAATCCATATCTTCACAATGATTCCTCTTATGCAACATGACCTTCCCGCTTCTACTAGCATGCATTTTCCTCAACATGTCCTTTGGAATCCCTTGTACACATGCATACAAATTTCCTCTTGATCATTTATATTTCTCTCCTGCTATATTCTGCGACATTTATATTTTATTGTTAATGAAACATTGTGCATTTATATGTGTGATAATGCTCCCTTATCTTGAATGCCTTGCATGTTCTAGTTGTAGCATGAAACATCTCTGATAATTTACCATGTTCGTCTATGTAGCATTGGTGCAATGAATTCGTTTTGTTGTAGACAAACATGAATGAAATATCTATAATTGTTGCAAGTAGCATTTTTTGTTTTTAAATTGCCTCTAAGTATATAGATATGGTAGTTCACTACTTTATTTCACAAATTGATTAATATTATATTCTATTTGTCACCAGGGTTTGGAGGATAAATCTTGGAGGACTAAACAAGGGAGTGTCCAGCTACTGGGAGAAAATGGCTTACTATGCACCTCAACAGCTATCACGATATCTTCCAAAAATTGTTCCAAAAATAACTAAGGTTTGGATCAATGAAGAAATATTGAAGTAAACTTTGAGATTACTTAGGGTTCTAAACTATCACAATCTTTGTTTTACCTAATTATCTTATTCTTTTGGTTCAGTAATCTAATTCTTTGTCATGGAAATTGCAGGTTTTAATAGACACACACCTAAAGGTTCAAGCCGTTGCTCAGATGGCTTCACAGCAGGTAACATGCTTTGTATCCGAGTGTTAATTCCAATAACTATTTAGAGAACTAGTAACTTCTGAGACATGAGCAAAAACAACATGATCAGTGACTGGACTTGTACACAATGTTGGCTGGCTTACTAATGGTGCTAGACTGCACTTGGTTAATTCTGATAAATTGTCTGTGATTGAAATGTGTTAATGGAATACATCAATGTGCCTCCATACGTCTGAAATAGTGCATAGTTGTTGCACTCATCAGTGGGATGTCCAATCCCATTCCATTTTTCTTCCTTATTCACTGTAAGAGAATTAGGGCTATTCTTGTCATGTAAATTTGAAAACCTAAAAGTAGATGCTTCTTGTCCACTGTTATTATTCAGTTGGCAACATGGAACTTCATCCTTTGTAAACCATCGTTCATCATAGTTAATACTTTGTTAACGCAAGTGTTATGATCTGAATATATTAATAGTTTATTTCCTGAAGGAATCCCTTCATAAAATTTGATGTCCGTCACATTAAGCTCATCATCGTTTGGAAACTTCATAGTGGATCCTATAATATTATTAATGGTGGATCGTTTGGTCTTTTTTCTTGTGATTGAGGTTGAGATGTGCAGTAAGGAATCACTGCAAGAGGTGTATGGAGAGTCCTTGCTGACACAATTACCTTTACCTCCCTGCATATTTGAAATTGGAAGGATGTTACTATCAGAAAGAGTATTCCCTTCCTTGGGAAGTCCATCCTGTTCTTTGAGATTTAGCTGACTTCTTACACCTTCAGAACTGCTACCTCTAGCCATGGTGTCTTAATTAGGATTTTCCTCCCGTTTAGGGGGATACAGTCATTTCCATGCTTTCTTCTTTGCTTCAACCTTTCTTATACCTTGTTTTTCAAGCTTGAGCTTATGATCAATGTCGCTTGACTTGTTTTTCTTGCCACTATTTCAGAAGTCATCCCATTTTGTTCTTCTTAGATGTTACGACATTTAAATTCTTCTAATTTTCTGATTTTTTCTAAGTGTTGCTTTTCTAGCGTCCTCCAAGACTTTGCTTGCTGCTCCCAAAATTTTGCATAGTTTTCCCAAAAATTTCCTTTCGTTGGTTCCATTTTTCAAATTTTAAAATACCATCTCGACTGGAAGGACTTTTGCTCTGATACCATTATAGAGTGCTAGGGTAATTTTTCCCAAGGGTTTCTCACACAATTAGGTATTTTCAACATTTTCCTCTTAACAATTCACAAGGTAAAAACTTTATTAGAGCCATAGACAGTAATTCATAAGATAACACTTCAATACAGAATATGTTTCCCAGTCAACAATGTAACGAACAATTCATTTTAGTCCCAAAGTTTCAATCTTAATTGAGTTTGAGCAACTAGATAATATAATTAATCATGTAGTCTATAATCACATAGAAATTTGATACTTTTAATGTCTCAACTACACTATATAATACAACTATCTAAAACGTTAAAAATCAGATCGTGTTCTAATATGCTAAAAATCAGATCCCCTATATCTTGCTGGCATCTTGTGCAGGATCACCATTCATTTCTGCTTTAGGGACAACTCCATTGGCATGCTGCACTTCTTGGTGACTCATGTCTTTGAGTTTAGCGCGGGTATGATTACTTCACTCTGGCCTCTACAACATAGCTTGTCCCATAGTGTACCCTTCAAGACTCTACGTTCCGCTTCAGGACCCTCCTCTTACAGCGAGAATGCTAGGGCTTTGTCCTGAGGTGTGCTAGATTTATGCGAGGGTCATCCATTTGAATCTTCCAAACTCTATGACGTTCACTCATGAAATCTGACACAACTTCACATTTTATTTCATGCATATGTGTTCAAGTTTATAATTATAGATTAGCACATGGTTAATTGCTGCAAAGTGTTGATTGTGGTACTGTACTGTTACAGTAGCAATGAATTTTTGTTTTGAAAGTAAATCCCTGTGTAATCCCCTCTCCTTCCTTGACACATCTAGATAGAGGAAAGCTATTCTGAGTCATTTAATTTGATTTGAACCCATGATCAATGCCTTCTCCATCAGAACCATGCCTTGGGTGGATGTTCAACCAATTTTGCTAACTGTTGGATATTATAATGTTTGTTGATAGATACATATCCATAAGGTTTTTTACTCCATATGACCATGGCCTTGACTGTTAGAAGAAATGGACTTCCTCCATTTTGTGTTACCACCAATGATATATGGCAGGTGCCTTTGAGCATTGGTCACTCCCTATAGGATATCATCCACCAATGGATCAGTCCATTCACAGTGGTTGATGAAGCTGAGGGTGAGCCCATATATGAGCCTCCTTGTTTGTCCCTACAACAGGCCTTGACATCCTCTCCATCCTCTCTATTTTACTAAGCACTTAGATTTCCAGTCTCAATCATCTTTATTGTCTGTGCACATTCTCTTCTCTTACACTCTCTCATAACTAGAAATTTAGCAATTAGTTTCTTGTTTGCTTGTAGACCTTAATATTTTTATGCTTTCAGTATTGTTCGAGGAGATGCTTTTACACTTCTACTTTGTACCTGAACTAGATGTGCTATCTTAGTCCCTTTTACCTACTTTCGTGGTCATTTGTTGGACATTAATACAATTATCTTGTATTATTTTACATGTAAGAATTTTTTAAGTGTTGTTCTTATGCAACAGCTGGTGGAGATGTAGGAAACTTTTATTATTTAACTACAGGTGGTGGAACTGAAACAATTGATATTTTTTTCTTGTTTTTTTTCATATAACTGGCATCCTTTAACAACACAACAGTTATGGCATAAAAACTTATTTTCTGTATGGCTAAATTTTTGGTGTGCTTGTACAGTCCTGCATATTTCTAACTATAGCACATGCAAATATGTTTCCAAATGAAGTATTTTCCCCAATGGAACTCATGGGATTTTTATATACACATCTAGATAGATACCCAACTTGGAGATTATATAGGTATAAATTGCATACATTAAACTTGGAAATGTGCTAAAGTACGTAAGAAAGGTGTAAATCATTGAAATTTGAATTTTTTTCCTCCTTTTTATAGCCATTGTTGTTCCGATATAGTTGAGATTTGATTTCATATGGTTATCATATGTACCAGGTTCTAGCTACACTAGGTAGGGAACACTTCGAGCTGGTTCTTCCAGATATCCTTCAAAATTGTTCTCATCAGAAGGCATCTGTTTGAGATGGTCACCTCACTCTTTTTAAGGTAATTTATTTTTTTTATCAGACAATGAGGACTGTGCTAAAATATAACATGTAATCCAGATGTTCATCAATATTTTGTGTTCTGATAACTCTCATGTGTTCATTATTTTCCGAGGTCTTTGGGGCCCACCTTTCAAAATTATTTTCCCCGTGTATTGCCAATGATACTAGATGGTATGTAACTTTTTCTGTGAAGCACTTATATTTTAGTCTTCCTTTTAAAAATGTGATACTAAATTCAATGTTTGAATTACAAGCCTTGCAGATGAGAATGAATCTGTATGTGATGCTACCTGAAAATAATCTCTGGAACCTGTGCCCAATCTCCCGCTGGAATCTCTGTACATGACGACATAGCGGTGGGAGATAAGCCTATTATAACCTGTGATTTTTTTTTAAATATTTGTAAAAAAGTTTCAAAACTTTGAAGGAGTTTCAAATTTTTATGGATTTTGGTGGCTCTAATTTAAAATTTTGATTGGATTACTTGTTGGGGATTTGATTAATTATTAGTATCCTAGAAGTGACCGCCTCATGAACAAAAAATGTACTATTTAAACCCCCTCAAAGAAACCTAAGTGAAAAATATAATGATTTCCTAATTTTTCTTGGAACTAGGATTACTAAAATTGTGTGCTAATTGGATTTTTATTCATTACATGCATATAATAGGAGTATTTATAAAAGGTTGAATGGAAGAAATGGAGATAAATATAATGAAATCTAGATGATAATGATAATACATATAATGATAATACTAAGAAATTTTGTTGAATATATGATGATTTTTGTGAACTAATTTCTTGTTGACTCTTTCTTGGCTGCATTTTCATCTAAAGAATGTAAAGAATGCAATGCATACATTTCAAAAAATAATTCATGAGAGCAGATTCCCGCTAGATATGTTTCAGGATGTTTTACTTTAGGGTTTAACCATATCAATTCATGGTCCCCACATAAATTACTTCAACATTTATTAATAGGGTAATTAGCAAAAATCTGAAATGAAGCAGAAATAAAACCAAAAACGGACTCTCCCCAATGTCACAATGTGGACTTGTGGTGGGATTTAGACCTAAAGGGATGGGCTAAAGACCCAAAAAAGTAATTTTTTATTTCATTTGTTGTGTGAGGGCATCTTTGAAGGAGTAAAGGAGGCTCTATGTTAACAATGGAGAGGATATAAGTAAGAGAGGCCTAAGTGGAGGTCTGAAATAGAATTGCAACTCATATAATGTGAAGAGAAGAGCCTAAGAATATTGTAGATCCTTAAGGATTTGAGCCAGAGTGAAAGAAGAAGGATGAGTATACTTTTTATTGTGTTCTAGTACAGGTCGAGCTAAGGGGGATTGATCGAGCTTTGTTTGTGTATGGTTCTGTGCATAAGGCTATGGTATATATTTGTGAACAGGATGAGCTTAACCTCTACTGCATTAAGGAAGGTCAAGACCCTTAATTCTGTTGCACAATGAGGGTGTGAGGTTAGTGGAGATGCTAGTGTGAGGGTCAAGTTCCCTCAAGGGAAGGCACATGAATTAAGGGCAAATATGTGAGGTATAAGTAGATTTTTAGTGGACTAAAGTGGCCACATTTTAAGGCACATCCTCAGATAGCCGCAAGAGGCTTAAAGAGGATCGAGAAGCCTCTGAAATTTGTATGTGCAAGGCCAAAAATATTCACGACTGAGAAAAGGCATCAAAGAGGTAAGATACATTGCTTTCTATGCTTATGGTTGTACAGTTTATATCGTGAAGGCATGTCCTTGAATAAGGGATGTTATTAACAATGAACTATAATACTATGATTTGGAACCTGTGCCCAATCTCCCGCACGTGATGACATAGTATCGAACCTGTGATTTTCTTAAAAATATTTGTAAGGTGTCATCGGAAGACCGATGCCTTGAAGCATTGGAAAACTGACACCTTGAAGTTGGAACAATTTGGCATCGGTATTGCAATGGTTCCTTTAAAAAAAAAAAAAAAATTAAACTTTCATCGATCTTCTGATGCTTTCCGACAAAACATCGGTATTGCGACACTTCCACAAAGGGTTGGTCTTGCGACACATTTGCAAAGCGTCGATATTGTAGCACTTATGCAAGGCGTCGGCATTGCGACAGTTCATAGAAATGTCGGTTTTGTGACACATCGGTAAAGATTCGGTATTATGAAAGTTCACAAGCGTCGCTATTGCGACACTTTGTAAGCGTCGGTATTGCAACACTTCTGCAAAACGTCGGAAAACGTGTCGCTATTCCGACACTTTATTGAAGTGTCAGAATTGCGACGTAATGGCTAACCATGTTTTTTTCGGCCTCAAACTGTCACTCTTGTGACGACTATGTGTCGGAATAGTGACAAAGTGGCCGTCGGAAATTGGGCCAAATTTACTAGTGTAATGGAAAAGCAGTTGGAAGAAAGAGAAGAAAGAGTAAGGAGGCTCAAATCCTAGACAACTCAAGATAAGTTCTAAGATGACATGCTCATTTTTCTAGAGATGTACTTTGATCCTATAAAAATATATATATATATCCTTTTAAATTAAACCATTCATGGTTGGAAGAAGGATCTTTCATATTGTTGGTAAAGGAAATTTGATAGAAAAATCTGGTCTCAAACTGCTCATCAACAATGGTTATCCTGGTTAGAAATCTCATGGAGCTAAAGAAGGTAGTTTTGTTCTCGGAGAGAAAAATGAAAACAAAACAACAAAAATAGCTCACAAAAATATAATCTAAATATGAACACCTTTCTCATATATTCTCCTCATCTTTTTTGGTAGAAATAACCTAGAAATTGAGCTTTATGGAGGTTAGGAAAATTTAGATCCTAAATATGGAAGAAGAAACACAAAGACTAAAAATCAGGGCTACTTAGATAAAAATGGGAGATGTCAGAACTAAATTTTTCCATAGCTATGCAAATAATAGGAGGAACATAAATACCATATGGGAGCTTGAGGTAGAATATGGAAAAATAGTCTCTTCCACTAAGGATTTAAAAATTGCAGCATCATCCTACTTTTCATCTCTCTTCGAAGATCTAGGGTCCTCAAACATTAGCTCATAGCTGCAATTAATCAAACATTATCCATGCTTCTTCACTCAAGAGGAATTGAATATGATTGGTATCCCGGTCTCCCTAGAGGAAATTGAAGGAGTTCTGAAAATTTTTCTCTAAAGAAAAAAGTATAGGATCGGATAAATGGATAGTGGAACTATTCCTCACCTTTTTTGATATCATAGGATTAATTTTATGCATGATGATAGAGGAATATAGAAGATCAGGAAAAGTGTTGGTAGACAATGACACCTACATAGCCTTTATTCCAAAATTCTCAAAGCCAAAGAAATTTTTGGACTTCAAGCCCATTTCCATATGCAACCTATTATATAAAATAATCTCCAAGATAATCTCAAACAAGATCAAGAGGGCGATAGAAGAAAAGCTGCCACTAAATCAATTCGGTTTCCTTGCTGATAGGCAGATTAATGATGCCATTTCCATTTCCCAAGAAGCCATCCATTCTATTAAGTCTAAAAAAATGAAAGCTCTTGTACTTAAAATGGGTCTTCATAAAGATTTGATAAATTCAACTGGACTTTCCTCATACTTTTCTCCTTCAAATCGAGTTGAGCTTGGAGGTTACAAACTGGAGCATGGGTTATGTATCCTTAGCCAACTTCTCCATCCTTATCAATGGTTCTCCTTCCAAAAAATTCATCGACTCTTGGGGTCTCATGAAGGGATTCCACTTGTCTCTGTTGTTGTTTTCAATTGTGATGGAAGGTCTAAGTTGCCTTCTACTGAAAGAAAAATAGGATGGAAATATAAAGGGCATTAAATTTTCCAAAAAAAAAATCATTACTCATATTCTCTTTGTGGACAATGTACTTCTTTTGGGTTTAGTAATCATATTTGAATGGCATGCATTCCACAGAATAATAAACCTCTTTTGCAATGCCACTAGAATGGAGATGAATATTAATAAATCCTCCTTTCATCAATCGATAGTCAACCCAAACACACTTTTGGAGATTCATTATATCTTTCTATTTCAGATTTAGACCTCACTCGAAAATGGTATCAAGCATCTCAACTTATTTCTGAAACCAAACAACTATGATAAAGAGGACTAGAAGTGGATGATAAGAAAAGTGGAGCATAAAATTAAATTATGGTGTAACAATTGGATGTCACTTGGGGGGGAAACGATCCTATTCCTGTAGCCCCACAGTCCCATTTTGTAGGTGTTTTTTCTCTTCCTTTAGTTGCACAGTTTTTTTCTCCAGCTCTACAGATCCTTCCTATAGCTTAATGGATTTTCCTGAAATATTGGGTTCCTTGATACATAGCCTTATTTGTTAGATATGTGGTTGTTTTCACTTGATTTTATTGGAGGTTATTTGCACTTATTATCTATTTTAATTTCCCTTAGAACCTCTTCCGTGTAAGTATTCTGACATCCCCTTATTCTTGGGTCAGGCAATAGAATCCAAGATAGAAAATGCTATCTTCTGGGATGGCTTTAGGAAAAATTTCTTCTGTAATACAGTCTATATGGTGATATCAAAGGTGGTGGCAAATTCACTGAAAAATATTCTCGTAGTATCATCTAGAAACCCAAGGAATTTTTAAAGGGAAGCATACTTTGGATGGCATCACAATAACGCATAAATTTATGCACACATTGGTTTACAGGAAAAAGTAAGGCATGTTAGTCAAACTAGATATGACCACATATTAGGATAGGCTTAACTGAAACTTTTTAAATAGAGTTGTCCAAAAGTTTGGATTCTCAATGGATTGGAGGCATTAGGTGAAAGCAATTTCCCCCTCGTCTAAATTTTTAATTTTCATCGATGGCTCTCCAACAAACTTCTTTGAAGCTCACACGAGCCTTCTTCATGGAGACCCCTTATCTCTATCACTTTACTATCATGGACAAATATTTGGGCAGTAGCCTTGGATATGCTAAAAATGTGGGGCAATATCAAGGGCTAACAGTGTCCTAACATTCTCTTCCCATCTCCCACCTGCAATTCATAGATGATACCCCATTATGTTACTCACCATCAGTTGGGAAACCTCTCCATCATGAAGGCAACCAAATAAATTCAAGTGTTTTATTCTATGAAAGAGCCTCTTCAAAGAGGATTAATGTTCAAAAATCTAAGATTCATTTATTTAACGCCAACCTAGGTAAGACAAGGAATTGTCAAACTTTTAGTATATGATAAAGAACCTCTTCCATGTAAGTATTCTAGAATCCCCTTATTCTTGGGTCAGGCAAGAGTATTGTACGAAAACATAAATAAGTAGTCACAATGGAAAGGGTAATGGATCTCTGTTGGAATAAAACTAACATTTAAAATCAGTCCTCCATGCTCTGACAAATAATCCCTTCTCAATCCTGAAATTTCATGTGGGTATCCTAGTATCAGTGAATTAATTCTCTTTGGCAAGGCACAAAAGTGGTCGAGAAAATTCCTTTGCTTTCTTAGAGAACTGTTTGCTTACCCATGTTTTAGGGTGGAACTGGATTTAGATTGGCCAGTGGGGCCAACTCTACTCTTGGAGGTTTGGAGACTTTTTTCTGAGCACTCTAAAATGTGGAGCATTCTAAGAGAAATTATGGAGACTAAGTACAATATCACAACTTCGGACCTAATCAATAGGCTATGCAATTTGGTATCTGAAACAAATCAAACGTAGAGGTGGTCAAATGGAACTTATTTTGGAATATTAGAGATGGATCAAAGAATTTTTTTCTGAATGAAGCCTAGATAAGGAGTGCACTCCTTTCAGAGGTGGTTGGTTGGGGAGCTCTTCAAGAAGCATTCCAACAGGGTTGGGAAAGAAAAATTTGCAACAACGAGATAGATCTAGGAGAAGGGGAACTACAAACAATAATTTGGAAGGAAGTCAAGGAAGTTGGCACTGAGATACATCCAAATTCATTAAATGATCTTGCAGACCTACTGGCTAGAGTTAGTATCACCCACGAAGGAGGAATTGATTCCTTGAAATGGAAAAACTATGTTTAAGAGGCACACTCGGAAAAAGCAGGATAAGAATCCATAATAAGATGAGGGAAAAAGGAAAGATAGTAAGGTTTTCTAACAAGATATGGATCAAAGAAGGTTGAATGAAGACTAAATATTTTCTCTGCTTGGTGGCTAGGGATAACATTTTCACTGGGGATCAGTGATGAAAAGATGCATTCAAGGCCCCTCTAGGTGTTTGTTGTGTAAAGAGGAGGAATGGGCTAACCATGTCCTTTTGAATTGTACCAATGCTTGGAGGTCTATGGTGGAATTCTCCAGCGTTTATTTTTCTAGTTCGTGGCTAGGCATTTTCACAGGGGATCGGTGATGATAAGAGGGTCATTCAAGGCCACTCTAGGTGTGTGTTGTGTAAAGAGGAGGAATGGCACAACCATGTGCTTTTGAATTGCCACAACACTTGGAGGTCTATGGTGGAATTATTTGGCTTTTAATTTTAGATATTCCTAGCAGGAATATTTTTTTTGAACCAGTGGCAAGTAGGTATCATTCCTTGAAAACAAAAGCATTGTCTTGCTTATGGAGGATATCACATTCAATGGTTTCTTGGAAAATCTAATATAATATAATTTTAGGGAGTATAAAACTCCCAACTCATGGGATTATTCAAAATACTATTTTCTTTTATAGCCACTATAACAGTGTTCTTCATTCAAAGAGAACCCTTTTTCCTCAAAAGTAGCCATTCTTGTTAGGTGGTGTGTGCACAGAGTCCTTGATAAAAGGATAAATGGAAGTGTTACAACATATATTGCATGAGGTTTCATATTTTTATTGCCATCACATTAATGGAGATTTGATACCAATACTCTAGAGCATTAGACTGACTTGGGGGATACATCTTCATGGAGCCCCTTTTTATTCATTGCATTATATCACTTAATGGAGATCATTGGTTGGGGGAATCTCAATTCTCCTTGGTTGGATGGTGATTGTAGTGGCTACATGGTGGTATTCTCATATGTGCCCTCCTTTTTTATCACCCCTTGGTTTCACTTTTGATGGATGTGGAACATACTTTTTCATTATGGTGGCTTGGTATATATTCTTATATTGGATC
Source organism: Pinus albicaulis (assembly GCA_034641835.2). NCBI lineage: Eukaryota > Viridiplantae > Streptophyta > Pinopsida > Pinales > Pinaceae > Pinus > Pinus albicaulis. The sequence goes on along the minus strand of JAXQQM020077404.1, from coordinate 74,806 downwards.
TGGATGATGGTTCTAGCCCCCAAGGGTTTAGATGATAATGGTTAGGAGACATGTTTTATGACTGTTGAAATTTCCTAGTGACTTTTGCATGATTATGTGGTATTATTTGATGGCACTAGGAGGGGGTGTTCTACATGGTCCGTATATGTTGGTTGTGTGATGGGGGACACATTTGATGGTTGGATGGTTATTCTTTTTATTATGAACCTTTCTATTATGAGGTTTAATATGGTGGGATGATTCATGTGGCCTATATGGGATTTTCTTGGCTAATTTAACATTACAATGTGACATATATTGGAGATCACTTGGGGGGAATGTGTGTTAGATTTCTTAACCTAGGTAAAATTTTATGCCCAATAAAATTATACTCAGAAAAGAAATAAAAAATTAACTTTCATATTTGAATTTTATGACACCAAATACACTAGGTTCCTAACTCAACATGCATAGGGTTAAATTTTGGTAACTGTGGTCGATATTCAAATCATCCTTATAAAAGAAATTAAAATTATTGATTTTGAGCTCATATACGCTCCAAAGAGATAGGTCGGCCCCACCAATTGAATGGGTGTGACCCTTGGTCAAAACCCACTTGATTTGACTACTATAAATACCATTTGACCTCCCTCATTTTAACATCAATTCAAATCACACAAATCATCCATTCTTTGTTCACACATGCAAAGGAGAGAGAAGAGAAAAAGACAGAAGTTTGACCAGTGGTGACCACTCTTTGACCGAGTTTTTTGAGGCTTTGACCAAGTCTGTAATGGGTAGTTTGACTATATTTATGAGGCAGTTGACTGAGCACTATTATGGGAAATTTGAACAAGTTGTTGTGCTGACCAGGTTTGACCTATGGGATTTTTGTGGTCTACTTGACCTAATTTGACTTATGAATATCAGATTGTAACTTTGTTGGACTGAAGAATTTCTCCTAGAAAATATTGTTGGGTTTTCTTGTTGAATTTCCATGACATTCGAGAATTTGGTTTGGGTCTTAGAATCTCAAACACAAACACATCCAAATGCCACAACAATATTACTTTGCACAACGGAAAACAATATCAATGAATCAACGCGTACATGAGACACAATTTTTTAACCCAACTTCGTTATAATAAAGTTGTCTTTTGGATTAATCACATCATTAAGATTTGGTCGACGTTTCAAACCATCTAATGTGGTTCATTCTCAGGATAAAGGTGAAAAAAATAATCTATCCATAATTTTAAATGGCAGAGATGAATCTTAGCAGATCTTGCATTTCCACCATCAACCATCAGAAAAAAGGAACTTGAATAAGAAATAGCCTTGGTAACATTTTCCTACACTCGAATTAAATGCTTCTCCACTTGGGAAATGAAGCCATTATCATATCTTCCTCCCCTCACATGCTTCATAAGCCTATAAATTTCAGTAATTTCATTTCCTAATTCTTACATAAATATCTTTGTCTGACAAACACAGTTAGCAAGAACCAAATAATCCAAACCTGAACTAAAACCATCTAAGAATAACAATCCAATAAAAAAAAAACAACTGAATTCAAGCAATTCGCTGCTACTCCTGGACCTTTTCACTTAAAAATTGCATTAAATATTTGAGTCAAAAAACTGAAAAATTATGTTTTATCACCATTGAATAATAGTATTTCACTATTGCTTATGAGAAGCCCATTCTCCTCACAATTCAATTCCACAAGTAAATCGATCTGAAGAAGTTGGCTAGATGTCCAAAATGGCCCTCCATCATGCACTTTAGTAACTGCTGGTTCATGCAAGATTCGATAAGTCCACATTGATATCTGATTTGGTGTAATTTTATCCAGCATAGATTTCATGGATAAAATATTGGCATACAACAATGTATCAAGTATCAACACTTAGTGCTATTCTTGCCTCTCCAAAATGGGAACTAAACATTTGTTGATACACACTTAGAAGCTGAGAAAGCTCAGCTTCAAATCCTAAATATTGGGGATAAAAAACATGAATGGAATCCCCATCAAAATATGCACTAGGTGGCCACCATATTAGAGGGTTAATAATCATTGTAAAGCCTAGATGTACGTATGATTATAATCCATGTAATGAATGTTTATGGACACATGGAGAGTGAAGAGTGAGTTTGCCTATTATAAATGCCAAAAATGTTTATGTTTCTACATATTCAGATTATTGCAGCTTTAGCTGCAATATGATTGTTTATTCTTTGCTAATCTTGTGCATATTACTTTGTGTGCAATATAGACAGGATTTTCTTAAAAATAAATGTGGCATAAATTTGTCTTGACCTTGGCATGCAGGAACATCAAGATGCAAGAAATACAGTCTTAGAAGTTGAATGCAATGGTGTGACCTTCAAAATACCCAAGGATAGTATAGTCTCAAAAAATTTGAAAGCTGCTGAGGTGTGATATTTTCCATTATTGCAGTTAGTATGAGGTCTGAAAATTCACTAAATTTGTAGATAAGTGAATGTAGCATTATTTCAATTTTTGACCTTGAAAGCTGCAGGATTCTTGCAATTTTGTGAGTCCAGAGTTCTCTTTTGGTGGTAATAACAAATATTTCCAGAAACAGAAGTAGATTAAAGTTACAAATAATCCAAAGATGAATGTCAGTTACATGTTCCAGTGATGGAGACATCGTTTATGTATCTTTGTTTGTTGGGCTAGTATTGAAGCATATATTAACACGTAAGTACGATGGAAAATTTTGATCGAACCCTTCTCAAAAATGGAAGGGACCTTCACATGCAACTAGTCTCTTCCCATCATTAGCAGATAAGTATGAGACTTTTGACAAAAAAAGCAGGGGTGAAACTTCAAAATTATCGAAGATTGCCAAGGTAACATACACTTCCGAGTAAATATGTTCAACAATGAATATGCATACAAATATTTCAGTTGTAATACTTAGTTATCTGCTATGTTGTGGATTCATTTGGAGAAGATATTGATCAGCTAATTAGAAACAAGTATTAATGTGATATCGTCCCAAACTACTGGGAGATATTTTTGAAGTAGCTGAATTAACATTCAGTGCAAACATATTGTTTTTCTTTAGACATGACTTCTTTAAGGCTATTAAAACTAGGTTCTTTGAATGAGCTATGATGCTTGCATATGATTCGTGTAGTTTATTCAGGCTACCCATTAATTAGCCACATGGTCGCCTTAGAGGAAGCCAAGCTGGGCCATATGAGTTGTCCCTAAATCTGACAGTCAGTTAAGTGTCTTTTTTATTAGAAGAATTATGTTAGTTGTCTTGTTTATTAGAAGAATTCAGTTAGTTAACTGTGTTTCCAAGTTGACACTTGTTTGGATTATGTAGAAATCTAACATGAACAATATCCTTGGTTGTTTTGTTTATTAGAATAATTTAGTGACATTTAGTAGTAGGATGCATTTAACAACAACCTTCTCATTGTGTCTTTGCTTATTGAGTAAACGTTGAAGCATATATTGACAGACAGAAGTATGATGGGAAAATTTGACTTAATTGTTCTAAACAATAGCAGGAGTCTACAGGTTTTCCTAGTTCCATTCCATAAATGGCTGGTTATGTGGCTTTTGACAAAGAAAGCAGGGGTGAAACTTCAAAGAAAACAAAGACTCGCAAGTTGATTACAGTTAAATTAATTCAATTGTATGCTATGGCATCGATTCATTTGGAAAAGATATCAATTATCTAATTACAAACTCCAAATAGTTATATAGTCATCACAGAGTACATATTTTGTGGGTTGTAACGAAAAAAGTTCGTATACTTGGAGGATCACGAGGAGTAATGAGGGTTTTTATAAACATAATCAAGTGGTATTATCAGTGATGTCTAGAACCCTTGCTGCTTTTTTTGGGGGGTGATGACATCCGAATGTTTTTATCAATTCATTAATCACACTTTTTTTGAACTCCATCTTTTCTATATTCAGAATTTTGTCTATTTCCCTCATGAAATCCATTTTTAAGAGTGTTTCAGTCTATCTTACAGTAATGCTATGCTCCGTTTAGGTGTGCAATAGATTTTCTCCACCTATCCATCATAGACATCATGCTGCAGTCTCTTATTGTTTTCCTTCAAAACTCAATTTATTTAAAATCTCTCTTCTTGTGATCAAATGTCTTCTTCTCATGGTTTTCTTCTACTTGAACTTGAGTCTCTAGACAAGCCTCCAAAATATTTGATCACAAGCTCTGAGGCTCAAGGTCAGAGAAAGCTCTGATACCATGTAGAAATTTGAGGGTGCATATGGAATATGGGAAATTCATAATTTTTTTATATATATATTAATTTGACCTTTAGTAAACCTTATTAAACATTAACATAACCCAGAAAACATTAGAGAGTCGATACTTAAACATCAGTGTGGTTTGAATTAGAATTATATTCGATTGGCTAAGTACCATTTTTTTGGCATAAACTGCTAAGAATTGTCATCTGATAATAGTTTTCTCACACAATTTCTCATTATGGTAACTGGGTGAGTACTACTCTTCTGCTGCTACTATAATTTTGGCAAAAGTGTTTACTTGGGACACTTGATCAGTATGGCTAACTTCTATATGACTGCTTGTTTCACCTGTTTCTTTTAGTGTCACGAAACATCTTATGCCCCTACATGTCTCCTATGTCTGGAATGAAGTCTCAAAAACCACATTACAGTGTTCTGAATATGCAAGGGCTAATTCTGAGGTTGTTCTTGTAGTATTATTTCACTTGTATCACCCATATATCTTTCACTATTTTTCTCAAATAATACTAGGTGATCCTAAGATTAATCAGATCTCTCTGAAGGACATGGACTAGAGGGTTTCTAGGGTGTTGGCTATTTACTCAAATTTCTAATGGCCAATATTTTTTACTGAAACTGTCATACCAAGTCTTCGTGAAATAGTGAATCATTTTATAGCATCGCTCAATAATTCTTTTGCTCAGTCAGTAAGTCTTTTGATACTATAACATAATTACTGGTAAGTGGTTTATTTTTCCTTTTCCTGTGGAATGCATTGCCACCTTTTCCATGGTAATTATTTATATTTCTTACTATTATTGTTGTTAAACTATTCAAAAAAATTTCAAAACCGAGCACGGCCTTTTTCGAAATGGAAAAACTTTGCTATGGGATGTTCATGAGTTGTCAAGTTGGTAAAGCAAAGTAATTTCAGTGCTCAGATCTGGTTTGAAAATTCTTAGTGCTTAGTAATATGGCCAATCGATTTGATTCTAAGATAAGATGCTCTATAGATCAGGTTCCAAGTCGGCTCTTCCTCAAGAGACATGTCTCTTCATAGGGACAAACAACTATAAATATAAATCTATGCTCCTAATTTAAGCTCGGAAATTTTGGTGAAGAATATTGCAGGAGCTTAGAAAGGAGGATAAACACAGCAAGAAGGTTGAGGAAGACTTGAGGATTTTTTTTTTGGGCATATTTTCAAAAGGATACATTATAGTTCATTTTTGCTAGACAATTCACTTTATAAATTACGGACAGGCCTGTAGACAACAACCTAAAGTGTAAACTTGTTCCCTTGGATTACAGAGTGGTGTTGGGTCATCTCTACAGCCTATGGAGGTAGAATTTTGAACCTGTGGGAGTATTCTTTGCAGGCTTGAGGATACTTGTCTGTTAATCTAAAATAACAATCTCAAAATTGTTGATAGGGCTCGGTCATTTAACCAGAAAGTTCAATTTTGAGGGCTCAGATAACTGCCTGTGGGAAGACAGACCTTACCTCAAACTTCAGGGTTCGGTCAGTCACCTTTTGGAGGCACACTTCTCAACCTATAGTAACACTTCCTTCCATATTTGTGGCAAAATATTCTCATACCTATGAATTAAGTCTCAAAACAAGTGAAACTAAACCTCAACACTTTGGAAATGTGGTTAGAGAATCTCAGACTATAGCTCGTGAACACTGTTGTGGAGGAGGCCTAGTTCAGGTTTAGATATGTTCAGTCTTGTGGACAAGTATCTCCTTGTGGCCTATGAATTGTGTTATAATATCTGTTGTAAGGGTAGAACTGGTTGAATACTATGTTGAAGGCCATATTTTCACCAACATTTTTTTTTTCTATTTTAGGAGGCGCAGAGATCAGATGAACCCCAAATATCATCACTACCAACAGATTCAAGTCGATATTCTATTGAAATAGAATGGTCAGGAAATATATATTTTTTTAAAATAATTTTTTGTTGCCATCGGTATTTTGACAGCTGGTTTTTCAAGAAAATATTTTGTATCGTCGGTATTCTGACGGTTATTGCTTCTAAAAAATAATTTGAAACGTCGCTCTTGCGATGCTTGATTTCTTTTAAAAAAAATTTAAACGTTTAAACGTCGCTCTAGTGACACTTGATTTTTTTTTTAATTTTTTGAAACGTCGCTCTAGCGACACTTGATTTCTTTTAAAATTGTTTTTTTATGTCGGTCTTGTGACGTTTACTATTTTATTATTAAAATTTATTTTCGTTGGTATTTTGACGTTCTAGCGACGTTTATGGTGTCTTTGGAATAGCAACGGTTATGATATCGTCGGAATAGCGACAGTTATGGTATATTTGGAATAGCGACGGTTATGGTATCGTCAACATCGCGACATTTATGGTATCGTCGGAATAGTGAAAATCTGTCTAACATCAGAATAGCGACGACCATCTGGAAATGTCGGAAAGTGTGTCTCTCTTCCGACACTTAACTAAAGTGTTGGAATTGCAACTCTAAGGAAAACCATGTTTTTCCCCGCCTCAAAGTGTCACTCCTGGGATGCCTATGTGTTGCAAGAGCGACATTTTGGCCATCATAAATTGGGCCAAATATGCTAGTGCCTAAACTTTTCATAGCAAATTTGCCAAAATTATAACTAAAACTGCTATGAAAATGTGTTTTTTCTATGTTGAAAAGGGAAATGGTGAGATGTCATTTTTTTAGAGGTCTAGGGTTAATCCAAAGTCACATGATTGGTTGTTTGAGACATGCATCACACATATTCCTAAACCCATGCCATCATCACACTTCATTCCTCATTTTTTGTCATGATCCCTCTTGAATTTAAATTTCATTCCTTAAACAATCACCCAAGCTCCTCTCTCTCATTAAAATTTCCACCTTTAAATGCATCAGTCAATTTTCACCTTGGAAGAGTCCACCCCATTACAAAGTAGCTTGTTGAAGAATTTCTTTGCAAGTGTCACAGGTTCATGAAGGCATCGTAGCATAAAAGGAGATGGCTAAGCAGGAAAACAAATAAAAGGTGGATCTATGGTTATATAGGAACCCATATACCTTAAATTGATCATGGAGGACCTCAGCTTCACACAAGTTTTCTTCCAGGCAGGTTACATGCATTTCTGTTGGAGCTACAAGGGAATTTGCTGTGTTTTTGGACTCTGTGACCAGTAAACTTCAAGAGAATATTATGGATAAATGGAGATGAATTATCAAATAGTGAGAGGTTATTGTCAAGCACATAAGAAGGAACAAAAACCTCTTTCACGTTTCTCACAGGTGCTGCTAATTTGGATATTCAAAGAGGTCTTTGGGAGTTATTATCAGAGTTCGTTTTTCTGCCTGTTTTAGACATGTTTTTATAATGCAGTTTCCTGAAAACTGGAATTTTTTTCAAAAACGAAAGAGAGGTTTTTATTCAATATGCTATTATTTACAAAAACCTTTTCCCATTTTTCAAAATATATCAAGGATCGAGAGATAGGAGCTCATCTCTCAGCCCTATTTTTTCAGAAAAATAGAATCAGTTTTATTGGTAGATGAACTTACTAAAGGTGAAAAAGTTGTTTCTTGAGGAGGATAAGAGGTGTTTTGAACCAAATTTTCCTTATCATGCTTCATCCTATCATATCACAAATCCATGGACATTATTGAAGGTGGAAATTTAAAATTTCAAAATCTGTTGTAAAACTAGGTGTTTTTGTAGCGCCTCCCAGGCTTAAAGCTCAAAATGCGCTTCGAAATTTCTGTAGGTGTGTTTTTGCGCAAAACCATAGAAAAATTCAAATTCAAGGCCTGGAAATTTTTTTTTTCTCTTTAAACTGAATCAACATGTCTATATTAGCAAAGAGAGCTAACAGGTGGCAGAATTTGGTGAACTAAATTCGCTACCAAAATGCGTTACGAAATTTCTGTAGGATGTTTTTTACTTAAAAAATCATTTTGATGGAGATCCAAGGAGGGAAAAGATTTTTATTTAGCTCATTAGCCCCAAGGAATACCCTCCAACATTCAGAGAGGTCAAATGTTATGCAAAAGGTGGATTTTGGAGTTTGCTACGAAATTTTTTGTACATGATTGTTTTAGCAGTCAACTTCAAGTTTGATTTATGACCAAATGAAAAAGGATTTTGGAAATCCGAAAGAGGTTTTTCTTCAGAACAGGCCCATGCACAAAAACCTCTCTCAGTTTATGCAATTCCATCAGGGTTTGGAAATTATACACTCATGGTTGAAGCCTATTTTTCAGAATTTTTACTAACCAGATTTATGAAAAATTTGTAAAATTCGACTTGGAGGAGGTCCAGCTTAAAATCCACGTGGCATAATGACACATCAGCAGTCTAGTAAACCCAATAAAGTAGTTTTTTTCATTTTATAGCGGTTATTAAATGGATTTGTTGAATTATTTAATGAAAGGAGTCATTTTTGTATTCAAACTCTGTAAAACAGAAATATCCCTAGGAAGTCTCCAAGTGATGTAATCATATTTGAAATAGGTCTCTGAGGTGGGAATTCGAAGCTAGCAAGGTGGAAAATCATTTGTATGGATCCTCACTCTATAAATGAGATAATTTTAGAGTTATAAGAGGTTGGAGAATATTATGTCACACTGCTACTTTTGTAAAATCTTTCTTATTTCGTAATATATAGTGGATATTTTGCCTTCTTCACCTGAGATTTGAATGATGTTTCATGTCTTATATGTTTCATGTTTTTATCTGCAGTATTTTTATGTCTAATTACTTAGAATTCATGTAAACCATGCTACGACTTCCTTTAGGTGTTGAACTGTTGTTATTTCCATGTATGTGTGTTATTTCTTCATTGAAATGTTTATTTGCCTCAATTTCCACAAGAAAGGTTATGTTCATTGAGTTTCTTAATGTTGAATCCATAAGCCCAATGGTAGAAAATCCTCTACATTTTCCACCTGCAATCATATACAATCAATTCATTATCATAGAGTTAGCCATCTAATAGAGTTTTCATTGAAAAAATCATAAGTTATCTTGAGAGAGCCCTCTCAGACTAAAGAGGCTAATCTTCAATCAAAACCTTGTTTGAAATAGTTACTCCAAGTTGACCATTGAAGCAACCCAATAGGAATCAATTTGGTGATAATAGTTGGGGGGAGGTCACGGGGTCAAACCCCGACCTCCACCCCATATGTATGTTTTTGCAACGAATTAAAAATGCCATCCAAACCATTACATATCACATTCCATTATAGGAATATGCCATCATCCATGGTTTAGACTATGGTCATAACTTAATACGATCTGCACATATAATTAATCCACTCCAAATTTAATTAAAACATAACTCGATGTATTATCATAATGCGGACTATGGTTTGAACATGTCGGACTTTAGGATTATAATAATAATATATGTGGAGATTAATAATATTAATTAAGATTGGAATTAATATTAAATATTAATACATATATAATTATATAATATAACATATGATAATTAACGTATATTATATTATATTATATATATATATATATAATCTTAATAATAATAAAATAATTTCCAGCACATAATATCATAACCCCAAATTCAACCTTAGGAGGTCATTGGAAAAATTTTACCTTCACAAACCAAACTGGCGAATCCAGCAGTGACACTAATCACAGTCCCATTGGAAAAAAACTGAAGAAGATTCCCTAAATGCTGAATGGGCTGCCATGTCATCAGTCTGTACCTGTTCTACAATTTTTTTATAAAAAATTATCTGTTCTGAACGACGACCATCAGACCATAACTTCCTCATCTGAACTTGGTTTTCAACGAAACAAGTTGCATTGGATTCCTGGCGACGAGCCGATCGCGATTATTCAGTTTGCAATCAATTATGAGCACTTTCATTTTTGAGCTAAAATACTGAGCCTCTGATCAACAACCCTTGTTAAAACTTGATATTAAATTTTTATTTGCCTATGTATAATGGTGAAGTGAATGCAAAGAAGATTTACAATTGGGTTCTTTAGTTGGAGGTCTATTTCATAATTCAAAACCTTCAAGATGATGATACAAAGATTCAGCTAGCTTCCTTGAGACTGGAGGGTGCAACACTAGTATGGCAGGAAGCCAAGACACAAGATGAGATTAAAAAACATGGTAAGATCTCACTCTCTTGGTATAATTTCATTACTGAAATTAAAAGAAAATTTTACCCTCTAGCATATATGCAAAAATCCATCATGAAGTGGCAAAACTTTAGACAAATTAAAGTTCAAAGTGTGCAAGATTACACCCAAGAATTTAGAAAAAGAGATCTTATGTTAGGTATTGATTTGCATTAACAAGATACGTTGTTGGAGTATATAGGGGGTTTGAATAGCTACCTAAGGCATATTATCCTTATGTTCAATCCCACTAGTCTAGATGAGATTTGTGTACAAGCCACTCACCTTGAGGTAAGGGGGAAAAATATTCCAGAAGAGGGTAAGAAGAAGCCATTAAAGGGTGGAGAGAACGGAAAGGGTTTCAAAGGAAAAGAAAAGAAAACTACATCCATAAAAAATTAAGGAGAGAAACTGGTATGGAAGCATTGTTCCAAGGAGGGTCACGATGATACCATCGTTGGAAGCTTCATCCGGAGATGAAGCCAAAGAAATTTAACAGGATAGGGAAGGAAAGGACAACAAAAATCACTCAAGAGGATTTGGGTTTCAATTCGAGAAATGAAACTAAAATCACAACCATGGGGATAAAAGGTAAGAACTCCATTGCTAGCACTAGCACTTCAAATTGTTACACTCTTACCTAAAATGAAGAAACCAGAATTGAACTGTTTCATGTGAGGGTTGTCTTAAAACATACAAAATTTGACACACTATTTGATAGTGGATCTCAAGAAAACTTGATTTCTGAAGACTTAGTCAAGAAAATTAATCTTGAAACCATACCTCATCCCAAGCTATATCCACTGGGTTGGATATGTACGGACACTAATTTAAAGGTTACAAGGAAATGCATTTTCCGATTTGCAATCACCACAAACTTCATTGACGAATTGGAATTATATGTGGTACTGCTTGACATTTCAGGGATTGTTTTGGGAATTCCTTACCTCTATGACAAAAAGGAAATCTTCTATCGCCATGAAAACAAGTACCACTTGTTTAAAGATGGTGTGGAGTACATAGTGAGAACCCATTGAAAGAAACTAAATCTATATTGGTTAATGTAGGGAAAATGAAAAGGCTAGTAAATTCCAGCAAAAAACTAGTGTTTTTTATGATCAAACCCAATGTTGATGATGATTATGAAGCGTTTGATGGTTGTAATACAAGTTTCAATTCTGATTTGGTTTATGTAATTAACCATGATGATAAGGTTTTTCAGGATGTGAAGGGATTGCCTCTCAAGAAGAATGGAATCTCACATGAAAAACCTTTGCAACAAGAATTTTCTCCTTGTGGCATTGGCATGCATAGGATGTCAAAAATTCAAAGTGTCGAAATACCAAAGAAAAGCCAAATTTTTTTGAACAATGGAATCACTCGACCATCTCTTCCCCCATGCAGTGCACCTATGGTTTTTGTGCCCAAGAAGAATGGACAACATTTTATTGTGAGGGACAAAAGGAGTGGCTTTCATCAAATAAGAGTTATTGAAGGAGGTATGTGGCAGACGACATTTAACATCAAACAAGGTTTGTTTGAATGGATTATTATGTTTTATGGTCTTTTCCATAATACTACTACTTTCATGCATATGAATAATTATGAATTGGAGCCATTTCTAGATATGATAGTCCACTTGTATGACATTTTCATTTTTAGAAAATTTCTTTATGAACATGTCATGTATGCTAGAAAAATACTTGATATCGTAAGGGATGAACAATTGTTTTTGAAGATGTCAAAGTATGATTTGGGTAAAACTTATTTGATGTACTTGGGCTATGATGTTGGAGGAGGTAAGTTGAAGGAAGATCTATCCAAGTTTGAAACCATTGTGGATTGGTCAATTCCCAAGATGGTCATCTCGATAAGAGGTTTTTTGGGAGTAGCATAATGTTGGAGGAGATTTTTTGTTAATATTTCTTCTATTGTAGCTCCTTGGCATGCATTGACATGTGTGCAAAAGTTCTTCTAGAGGGGAGGAAGAAAACAAGAGGCATGTGATTCTTCGAAGCAAAAGATCATTTCAACTCTTTTATTTTCTCTTTTAAACTTGAAAAGGTCATTTGAGTTTTAGGTTGATGCAAGTGACTTTTCCATTTCATTTCATTTTTTAAATTTTAATGGTGCAATGATTAATTTGTAACGATTAAGGCACTTTCATTTGATGGGTGTTTGTCAACAATTCCACTTGGTCAAAATGTATAAGAGAGGTATAAGTGACAAGTGTGTGGATATGACTTCTAGGCATGTTATTTGTGTAACTATTGTACTCAAGTATCATTTTGTTTTACATGAAAGTTATGTTCAGCAATATTCATATTTTCAAGATGTACATTCAAGATTGAGTCAAGTAAACCAAGTAGTGGAATTTTTTTACCGTTTGTATCATAATTTGTTGTGTCATCTTGGTAAGAAGGATGTTGATTTTGATGGCGAAATGGAAAAACCCAAGAAGTTCAATGAACAAATCCAACTGATACATCAAACAGTTCAAGATCAACTTGAAAAGAGGAAAGGCAAGTACAAGTATCATATTGATCACAATCACCAAGTCGATGATGGAGTTTGGTGTCACTTTGTTAAGGAGAGGCTTCAAAGTGAAGAACAAGGAGAGAATGTTCAAATTCCATATTTTGAATATTTCACTTTAGAATTCCTTAATGAGTTTTAGCAAGATGACATTCGTGACAGAATAAGAAAGTCTTCAAGACAAGGGAATGTTGGTTATCTTCGAGGGAAGCTCCAGGAAACATATTCATCAAAGGCCAAATGGATCGAGATTTGAAAGGTGAGGAGGTTGTACCCTCATATACTCGACAGTTGAAAGTCATATTTTGGGTCCAAAATCTTCCACTGGGGAGGAGTGATCAGGTGCTCAAAATTATGCTAAAAAATGAAAGTTGTTGGAATGGTGTGGAACCTGTTAGCACCTAATTTGGACCTCAGGCTAAAGGAAGGAAAATCAGGGTAACCTCAAACCATGCTCAGCCTTGTAGCTAGCCCTACAAGGTCAAGAGAGGGCTCTCTCCTTGAAAAATATTCAATGAAATATAACTGCAAATTGATTTTAGGCTAGGTATAGTAGCTCGAAATGTTTTATCAATTTTCTGGGTTGTATGGATCAAATGGGGCTGGGCAGTTTGAATCTGGGGAATTAGATCAGAGATACAGGGTATTCTATGGGGCAAGGTAGGCAGGGATTTTAACAACTTTGTTTTAAATGATGAATGAGTGTTTAAGACTAGTGAGAAGCTGAAAAGGGCATAGGAGATGGATCCTCTTCAAACAGTGGAAAACATAGAGTATTGAATGATTTTCCCAAGGCAAAGAATTATACAATGGATTCCACCTATCTATCTTGAAAAACATCCAATCAGAAATATGAATGAATGAATGGCAAACATAACAATTAATAAATGATCACAAAGGAAAGAACAATGCTAAAATCCATACCACAGGGATCCCATAAATCAGTGCTACATTTCTTTATTAATTCCCTTCCAAACTGTTACAAAATGGAGCGCAGAGCATCCTCAATGATTCCAACTTATTCCACCTTTTCCCCCCCTTTCAAATGATGAAAAAATACATTAAATAGATCAGTTTCAAGGGGGGTGGATCCACATAAGGAGGAGTTGTTTCACCTGCCCAAAAACTAAAATCTCAATACAGGAAAGAGACCAACAGAATGCCTCTAAAAAAAGAAGAAACAATACATTTTGACCATCTGGAGGATTTCCTGTTATAGTTACTCAAACAGGGGAGAAGAAAGACAAATCTGGAATTGATTCCCCTCTTTTATCGTTGTTGTCGTTCCATGGTAAACGTTGTAATGATCTCTGTGTTTCATAATAGCTCATGGCTCAAAACAAAATGTCTTTTCCTTTAATCTTGAAGAAAAACCCTTTTGCTGAAGAAAATGCCTTTGCAACCAAAGAAAATCACATTTGTCGTTTTAATGAAGAAAATCCCCTTTTCATTGAAAAAGAGTGAAAGGAAAGGTAGTGGGCCCAAAAATATCGCAATTGCAAATCGACATCAAAAGGGGGGAGGGAGCATGTCGTAATGGAGTGATGCGATGAAAATTTGTGATGCAATGGGAGGCCAATGGTGTGATGGGCGGAAATCTTTGGTGGGACTGGGGGAAATCGCAATTGCAAACTGGTGGGAGAGTGGGCACGACTCATGGCAGGGGAAAACCGTGATAAGTGATGTGCGATGGAGGAAAAGTCCTATTAAAAAAAAATGAAATGAAAATAGCGCTATAACACAGAGAAAGGCCCGTTTTATTTTGAAAACGGAAGGCTTTGGTGGGATCGGGGGATATCACATCGGCGGGATGGAGTGGAACGAGATCAAAACACTAGCGGGACAATCGCACGATGCGATGAGCGACATGCGATTCATCACATCGGTGGAAGGGAAGATGCCAATTGCTATGGAGAAAGAGCAGGGAACCGTCCAATCGGAAGAGCAGATCGATGGTGGAAAATGCAATCAAGGAGCGTATCGGCAGAGGTCATTGCATCTGAGAAAATCATGGGAGCGGGAAGTTAGCGTTGGATAATGAGATGTTTGCGATGCGATGGTGCCATCAGAGCAAGGGGATTGCGATGAGCGAAGGCTTGCGATGCGATCGGACTTGCGATGCGATCAGACTTGCGATGTGATCAGACTTGCGATGCGATTGGATCGGAAGCATCGGGGGTGGGTCAATCACATCGGAAGTGTTCAATCAGAAGTGTTGTGATCAACGGCCCATGGACTTTTTCGATGTGATGCGATCACATCGGAGTTGTAGGATGCGGCAATGAAACAAAACATTAAAGTTTGAAGGGTTAATAATAATGAAAAATGGTGCTTGGGGGCTTTTATTCACTTGGGCATATCTTTCAATCCAAAATTTAGTTTCAAGAGTATAATATACCATTGGAAAGCTCTTTCCGGGCTCCTTCTGATGAAAATACTTAAAATGTGATTTACACTGAAAATCCTATGGAGAACACCTTTGGAAACCAGGCAGAGAAAAATCCCCTTTGGCTTTATGGAGATAGCAGCTTCTGCAGTTCAACTTATTACATATGGAGACATAAAATTACATAAAAGATGATAATAAAAATAAAGTACTCTGTTTTTCACCTCAAAACATGTTTTGAGGTGAAAATTACATTCAGCTAAAATAACAACTCTTTGACTTTCCAGGTACCATGCTTTGAGTTTATTAGGCATCCTCATGTCCTTGCTTCTTTTATTGTCACTTTCCTCATTAATTTGACTATGATGAGACCCTAGAACCTAATGAGACCAACCCTATGACCTAATAACATGAATTGCGGATTGAAAGTGAATCATGACTGAAGACCATAGAGAGGAGAATCAACAAGTTTTCACATGAGGGAAAACTGATGAAAGACCACTACCATCAATGAATCCATGACCTAATGGAATGATGAAAAATTATAGTATGGGACTCCTACTATGCAAATGCAAAAGAGTAAATTTGATCACTAATCGTAGTATGACAATACTGACACTAACAAAACCTTAATGACCGTGTAGATCCCATCGCTCTAAATTCGTCGCAACTTGTTTCGTGGAAAAATGATATTGTATGCTCCCAAAAATGGGTTTTGTCCACTTTGTCGAACAAGTAAATTTAAAAAAAAATGCAGGACAACCCAATCAGCAGTTCGTACAACTAACTAGGCATGCCTACGTGGCAGGGTGACTGTATAGGTTAACTTGGTTAATGGTTTTCTTCTGTGAATGGTATTTTTCCAAGTAGCACATTTTTATTGGTTGGATATAACAGGTTTTGATTTGTTAATAGGGTGGCCAATCACTGGTTACCACATGGCCCAGACAGGGGCGCCCACAACCCGAGGGCCACCAAAACATATGTGGGAGGCCGAATAGTGGCACTAGGGATCGAACCCACGACCTCCAAGTACTAAGCCAAACGTATTACCATTGCGCCCACATGTTGTTACTTACCATACTATGAAAACCATTTGGTTTTGTTTACGTATGAAATGCACGTTGGGGGTGGGGCCTGGGGTCTAGCCCCAGCCTAGTTCACTGCCAGAGGCAGGACCATAGGTGGGAGGCTAGCCCCACACCCCCATCCTTAACCGTAACCGCTATCCACTGTCGAAGCCCGTCACGGTGTTAACCGTTCTCCACACTACAAAGAAAACACCCTCTAGCGGAGGTTATAAAGGAGGTTTTTAGTGTTATAAAATTGACCAAAATTATCAAATAAACATTTTCTACAAAATCCATTTTCGGTAACGGAGGTTTTGGCGGTGCTTCTAACGAAATTTCAACACAACTGAAAAAAATTGGGCGGCCAGAGGTTGTTACAGATGTTTTTCTCATTGATGCGCGCTTTAGGTGTCAACACACTGGTGCGTTGTACCGTGAACGCATTGTCACTGTAAACCTACCAAGCACTAGGATGGAAAACAAATTTCGGACACCTATGGGCATTTAGCAATGGCCCAGTACGTGTCAGACAGCCAGTCACACCGAGCCGATGGAAGGTGCATGCACCAGGATGTTAAGGTGTAAAACCACACCGAGCCCTCTAGGTGATAAAATGCACCGGGCTGTTAAGTTATAAAAATGCACCAGCGCGTTAAAGGCAAGTTGCACTAGTGCATGCAATGCCTATTAAACTACCCAGGTGGTAGTCATCAATAAAGAGCATAGGGCATTCTAATTGGTATTGGTATTTGTGCGATGCCCATAGGTCGTAGAAACACACCAATGCACATTATCATACAAACGCACCAGTGCGTCGTAACTAACACACATCGGTGTTCATTTTGTATTTTTTAGAAACATCGACCTGTGACAGTGCAATTATTGTGATTTTTTAAAATTCATTATTCATCAAAAGTCAACACATATCTTATAATAGTATTCATATCAATTAAATTTTTATTAGTGCATATGAATGTGTTGTTTGGATTAATTTGTTATATCATATCATCAGATTTCGCATCTCTTCAATATAATATTTAATCATCCATATATTTAATCAGTGGTGTAACATTTGACAGCGACAATGGAGAACGCAATAGAATAAATTAAAACGTATTTTATTATATATATATGAATAAGACACTCTGTCATACAAAATGGGGCAGTTATTGGTATCCCCCTGTCTTTCAATTGGGACACTATGTCCATTACATTAAACAAAATGTCTGATTTCACAGACAAATATTTCAAAAAATACAACGCCTTGCTTTGATATCCAAACATATTGATCATCATTCTTCGCTGGAACTGTTGTCACTGCTCGAGCTACTTCCATGACATGGGTTATTTTGAGGAATGTTTTGTTCACTGTGTTGATTTTTTTCTTCTTCATCAAGTTCCATCTACAAACATAAAAATAAAATGTAATGAGTGTATATACATTGGTGAGAATAATGAAAATAAAATAATAAATAATATACATCAATGTAAATCGAAAAGAAACGTACCATAGCAAGAATTTACTCATGAACTATACACATTCTTTCAAAACCAAATTTCATGCCATCTTTCAACAATTCGTTTGATGTCGCAGTTCCATACTTTATTTCCTGCAAGTTTTATACCCCATAAAAAATCATAGATTTAATATAAAATATTTTTTTGTTGTATTAATTATAGATGGAGCTAAGTAAAACAAGATAGATCATACATGCTTACAAATTCCACAATTAATTTCTGATATGCCAACATATACTGACAACCCATATTTAACCCAATGTCAAACAATTCATCTAATGGTTCTTCTTTGTGTGTTAGCACCTGTTTGAATACATTCAATGATGATTGTTGTAAAACAACTTAAAATATACAAAAATGAAATCTAATTAAGTTGTTATAAGGAAGTAACAATTACTCACAAACATAGATATAAACCATTTTCTTCCTTTTTCGTCTTGTTTTATGTGCTGAAAGGGTTCCATTTTCTTTTCTTTTCTGCAAGAAAATACTTGAACATTAATATTTAATGCTAAATTTTTTATTTATTGTACCTAATCGAAAAATCCAATGATTACATATTACATTTGAAGCATGTTGTTGTTGAGATGGCTCCTCGTGTGATGCAATTATGCCCATTTCTTTGACCATCTACTTATACACCTTTTTGGACATTCCTACTGGCATATTTTTGATGTTAGCTCGTTCATCCTTTGAGATTTTCATAATTCTGATACCAATTTCCACACCTACATATCTCGTACCATTAATATTTCATATAAAAAAAATTATCAAATGATGTTTATGTATGTACACTTTAATGTCACATTTGGTACATCATATCTTTAAAGTAATTAAGGATTCGTAGCAGTTATTTTGAACATTTATCAATTGTGTTTTGTACTACTCGAATATCATTACATTTTTTATTGGATTTAAATTAAACAATGCATCACATGTATGCACATTTGAATACCCAATACTACTGGTATTCGACCCGTAACCAATTAAGCTGAGACCATCCTTTACATGGATCAGGAAATTCTTGAAGTTGTGTACCCAACAATTTTCGGTCAATCGGTATTCGATTCTTGAGCGTTGATATCCAAACTTTGGATCTGAAAGTGGAGGTTTAACTGTTGAGGGCTAGGGTAACCAACCCCTACCCCAAGCTTCACATCTCCTCCACATTTTCCCGAACTCTTGATGGTGCCACTCTATGATCTAGAAAGGTTTTCACTGGTGAAAAAAGCATCAAACCTCTGCAAGTCCTTCTAGATTTATTCCTAACTTAAGTATGTAACCCTCCTTACATCTCTGTTACATTTATCATTTGATTCATGGCTCAACTGAGTCTATATGTTAGTACAGGTATGCCAAAACTTCTCATACTACGAGTTGCATTGTTGTTTGGTCTCATTTCTAGCATTTCGAGATTACTCTCTACAACAAGGGTATAAACGTGTTCAGCAAGGTTCCAGGTAAGGTCTTCCCAATGTTAATTTCTTGTTTAAGGTTATTCTGGATTGTATCTCATGCTTACACTTACTAACTTTCTTATTTCTCTGACTTCTGAGATCATCCCAGAATCCAAAGGAATTTTGGAAATTTCTCTAGTGAATTCTCAATGCTCTTCGTGACCCCACTGGTTTCAAGTTGGTTTTCACTTGCTTCATATGTAGTTATGTTTTCTATCTTCAATAAAAGAGCGGTAAAGATCCCACACCGATCATATTTTCGGTGCTCTTTTCAGGGGTTTATGATGACACATCACTTCTAGAATCATTTATGGTCTACTGCCTTTATATCCTTAAGAGGTCAACTAAATTTCTGGTTTGAGTCCATTCATGGTTTAATGTTCGACCTCGCTTGCGGGTGGTTATTCCTAGGCTGCTGTGTTGAGGGTTTGTTGCATATTTTATGAGTTATGCATATATTTCTTGTTATGTATTCCCTTCTTGATAGAAAGTAAGGCCAATTGTTCTATACTTCTCCACGGCCATAGTATTTTGGCCTGCTACCAAGGTATGGCACCAGTTGCATTTTTTTAAAGGAAAGAATACCACACGTTTAATATTGTTTCTTAACCGAGTCTGTAGTTTATATTGCGTGTTGTGATTCTGAATTTGGGTTCGCCCTTTCACTAGCTTTAAGTATTATTTACAATGTATAAATGATTTTGAAATGGGTTCAACCCATAACTGTTAATTCCTGGTTAACTTTGGAATTTTCACTCTTTGACTTATGGCTTGACTGTTCCACCTGTCCATTGCTTATCTTTTAATGAGAGGGTTTTCGCATCGGTTGTATGGAATTACCCTCGGTAAGGGTTTGACTGTTTACAATACTGTAATAATATATTTTTAAATTAAGTCTTTATAAATCTCTTGAACCTGCAACCATACAGGGTCGATAATGAAGTATGTTATTTCTTTTAAGGGTTTGCTGCCCTACACGTGTTTTGTATAGTTTAAATATTGTTTCAGTTTCTCCAAGATTTATTGATTCGTTACCAGGTAGCTACCTTGTAGCCATCGTTAAATTCTTACTGTGTTTATTTTTCAATATTATGTGAATTTATATAAATATATTTTTATTGCTCATCTAATAGTTTAGTTATCGCTCATAATACTTTGTTTCAGTAATAGGCAGTACTTGCATAATCTTTGGAAGTATTTCATATGTCCAAGTTCTCTTTGTAATTAGCATGTAAACCAATTCACTAGTTTCTATAACTACTAGTTGAATATGTATAGGTGGTTTTTATGAACTACATGCATGTACATTCTCTTGAAAATGAAAGGCTTAGAAGGGACAATGCAGCCTCTGATTCAGTTCTGGAGTGCGGCTAAACCCCTCAAGTCTTAACACCCCAACTTACTAAAATCATTTATAATCCTAACAGTAAGCAAGACACTTAAATGCAACTAGATATTTACAAGTCCTATAAGCCAAATTATAGAAATAGCAGTAATAAAAACATATTCTTAATCTTGTTCCTATTCTGGACATCCTACAGTAGGAAACTCATAGTTGTACATTCTTCTGATATCAACCACAATAATATCACAGAGTTAATCCTTTGTGTAGAAACTTGAATAACTGATATATTATTCACCGAGATTCTCTTGATCACACACTATTTTAGCTTCATGCACAATACAGAATCTCTTCTACCATTGATCATTACATGTGGAAATAAAATCAATTGCATGCGCACATTAAAACCATAAACAATCACACATATGAACACAGTATTTCATGGGAAAACTTAAAGCTGAAAACCCCAACTATTTGTATATTATATGTCATAGAGATCATGTAACAATCATTGTACAAAGCTCCTCACAAGCTCTCAACACAACCTCCAATTTCTACACACTAATCAAGCTAGATCTAGCAAGGCACATGCTCAAATCTCTGCCACCTGATAGCCAGCCTCTATTGCGTAATAAATGTTGTAGGATGGCTCATAAATAAATTCAAACCACTTGGCTTGTACTCCGCAATCCTCATTGGCTTCTCCAATCACTGGTTGTTGCAAACATGCAACTGTATAGTCACAACTGATAGTTAACCTTCTCTTTCACCTATCTCTGCACTGGTCTCCACTGAAACTATCCATGCACTGAAGTTAACTAATGTATTCTTTAGTTGATTAATGAGTTTATAATTAGTGAATTAATTAATAATTAATTCACACCACTCTTCACTAGTGTATCAATCAGTTAGATTAGATACAACTAGTTCAACTATGTTTAGATTATTTAAACTGAACACAACTCCATTAACTTCCTCAATCAACTCCACCAAACTCTGTCACATGAGTTCTAACTGAAGTATCCATGCAATAGCTCCACATAACCCTCAGGAATAGCGTAATTCCTTCTGTCAGCTCCTGTGCCACATCTATGCACTTAACTGAAGTGTTCCAAGAGAATAAGATAATGTTTATAGTCCAAATATTATTAAGAGCTAATAATATTCGACATATCTATTTTTAGACTGGAAATCTAAAAATAGATTCCGCCCAATATGTCTAAAAATAGAAGTCCATCTATTTTTCCCGACTTGACCAATCATCCACAAATAGCATCCTACAACTCATAGAACATGATCCATATGTCTAAAAATAGACTTTGCACCAAAAATAGCCTGCGGGCCCACTTAGTGAAGGCGACTTATTTCCACTAAGCTCATCATCTTGTTGCAATCTCAACACTTTGCATTAAACTTCAAGCTAAATATTCACTTAAATCCACATAATAACCTAATTCACAAAAAGACACTTATCTGGTTTCCACTGGGCAAAAACTCATAAGCTTGGTTGGTCCTCCAAACCATGAGAAGGGAAATCATGTCCTCTTCTCCCCACTGAGCTTCTGCTCCTAGACAACTTTCATAGTTTCTTCACTGGTTGAATTGTAGGGCGTCGGGACAACAATACAACCTCTAGTAACCAGGTCAAGGATTCTCCACTAGCTCTCAATCCAGCTCAAGAGTTTTCCACAAGCAATGTCCTGTCTTTTCCGGACCTTTGTCTTTTTCCTTTTGTCTATTCACAGGCCATCTTAGGAATCTAGACCAACCCCTTCCTCTCTTCATATTTCCTATAAATCTGCAGGAGGGTGGTTGTAACCATGTGCAACTGTCCCAACTGTCCAGAGCTTAAATTAGTGACCAACGAGCTCTCCTATTATTTGTAAAATAATTATTATATTCAAAACAAAATAAAGTAAAATAATCATATGGTATTTTTGGCTATTACAAGTTCTTTGATCAAGTTTGTAAAATAAAACAGTTACTACAGTAATCTTTTAAACAATTAGTAAATCCTAAAACATCATGAGGGTTACATTATAATTCTTATTTGTAAACATGTAAGCACTTAAGACATTTAACATTTTTTATCTAATGCTAGTCCTCTTTAAAAATAAACTCAATTATTATTATTATGTATAAACACAATATAAATTTAAAATATAAAGAGGTTTAGGTATTGTAAATAAATATAAATATAAATAAATGAGAGGCATCGTAAATAAATAAAACCTCTTTTTATACCTACT
Organism: Pinus albicaulis; assembly: GCA_034641835.2. Classification (NCBI taxonomy): domain Eukaryota; kingdom Viridiplantae; phylum Streptophyta; class Pinopsida; order Pinales; family Pinaceae; genus Pinus; species Pinus albicaulis. The sequence continues at coordinate 51,873 of JAXQQM020077404.1, read as the reverse complement.
CTAGAGGTATGGTAAATAAATAAAAATATAAATAAACTAGAGGTATGGTAATTAAACCAACCTAGATCCATCTTAACTTGGGATCTATCAAGCCCCTAGTGGGATCAAATCTCTTTACGTGAAAACCTCTTTTTTGAGTGCAAAATTTTAGGAAAGGTTTTCACCTCAAGATATTTGATCTCTCTCGGGGCTTGATAGATCCAGAGTTAAGATGGATCTAGGCTGGTCTAATAAAATAATGATTTATATGATTATGATTAATGTTTTCTGAGATCTATATGGTTGATTGAACATTAGAAAGATAAGAGATTAATAAGAATTATTTTTAATTCAAAAAAATTGATAGAAACCTTCCTAGATCACTATATTTTTGTTAATGCAAAAGATCAAAAAGGTTGGTAGTGTGACCAATATTTTGAAAATAGAATCCAATTTGAGTATAATATGGAAAATCTATGACAAAGTGCTTCTCATCTTCAACCCTATTGAGCACTTGAGAGACTCGTTTTTTTTTCGGTCAAAATCTGATATTATATTATCATCTTAAAAACATAATTTACAAGAGGAGCCACCATGAATCGATTACATTCAGCCACCCTCAAAGGCATATTATGCCTACAGATTTGGGGTGTTGTCCAAGGCATTCAAAGCACTTAGTTATTTTCCGCAAAATTACAAAAAACAAATTGAAAGTTATCATCAAGGAGGTGGATGTAGGGGACCTAGCGGAGGAGCCACGAAGAAACGATCCTGGTGGTGCAGCTGGTAGCTGATGTGATCCATTTGAGTCTCCAGGGCTCGGAGGTGGTCTTGAGAGCACCTCAAAATACGGCGTAGACTCTCCAGGGCTTCAATGGTCTTCGTCTACAGGATTTGAACCTCATTAATGTAAGCCACTATTTCATTCTGGTGCTCGTACCTCTGCTTTTGCAAAGTGTCCAAGTTGAGCTGAATCTATTATAGCTAGGTGGAGAAGGCGTCAAGGGTGACCAGAGCCTAAATTTCGTTGGGGGATTGGGCTGGGGAGACAACCATGGTCGCTGCTGAGTGTGGTCTCTTTGTAGACTCTAAGTGTGAACTCGTGTCTTCTGGAACTGCTCGATGATCCATTCCTCGGCCAAAACCACCACGACGGGCCCGCCTGTGCTCTCTCAGCATGCAGACTTCCTTCTCTGCCTCACGCTTGGCTGCACAAATGCTCCAAGTCACCTCTATACCACTCTTCTGAGACTCCCACGCTCCACCATTGAACCCTTGGCAGAGATTAGCTTGGAATTCGACCTGCGTCTCTTAGGTGTCGTAGAAAAGGGACACACAGCCACCCCCAGTCTTTCCACTACCACCCAGGGAGGTGTAGAGGTTCCACCACCCAAAAATACAAAATACAGGGAGGCTATATTTCTCTGCTAGTCCAAGGAAAAACCACCCAAGAGTTGCAACGCTGAAGGGTTTCTGATATGTCGTCCGCAAAATTGGAGCTGGCACCCAGGAAACGAACCCAATTATTCTAGTCAAGAACACGTCCACCGTTCGAATTTCCATGTCGCCTCCCTTGTCCTCCTCTTGGTGCACCTCACACGTTCTAGAGTCATTGCTATGATACCTCCCCGCTTCCCACCGTTCGCCTCTACTACCCGACGAGTCTGCTCCTCTGCTATGTGCAAGCCGAAAGAGCTCAAGCCAAGGCTTGAGAGACAGCAGGTGATCGTCAGCACAGACCACTTCTCTAACCTTCACCATAGCCTACAGAACTGAAATGTGCAGAATAACAACCTCCATTCGCCTTAACATGACCACCTTGTCATGATATTGCCTGCCTCGAGGCTCTTTACCACTCGCTCGTGCGAGCATGGTGAGTTGGCGGGCATGTGGCTTTGGGTCGGGCAGACCTTAACTGCCCCCCACCCACTTTTCCAAGTGATTGGACACCCCAACAGGGAATTGAGAGACTCTTTTATCCCAAAACCTTTTGAGAATTAACCAATGCTTGATCTCACGATGTAGCTCATGAAATTTAGTTTTATTTTGACATATTCATTTTCTTTTTAGTATTAGCTAAGACTTTTATTTACCCATTAAATAAAATAATAGCTTTGAGTGTTAAGATGATATATAATTTTATTTAGTTTTATTTTAATATATATTAGAAATTTATTTTAATTTTAATATATATATATATATATATATATATATATAATATATATATATATATATATATATATATATATATATATATATATATATATATATATATATATATATATATATAATATTTTAATTATAATTTTTTTTTATTTTATAATAATTATTTTAAGTTTATTTTAGTTTCGAATTTATCACTTTAAAAAAATATATATTTTTAGAAATAATAAATTTAAAATTCAAATGAGTGAAAATTTTAAATTTATATTATCATAAATGCAAGTTGAATTTAAATTTCCAAATATATTTAAAAATAATAAAATTAAAATTAAAATATATTAAAGTTTAAAATTAATATCATCTTAAATTTTAAATTAATATTATCATAAATTTAACATTAAAATATATTAAAATTTTAAATTAATATGATCATAAATGCAAGTTGATTTAAATTTTCAAACATGTAGGTGTAGATTCAATTTAAATGGAAATATTATTATATGAATAGGTGTGTATATTGGAATAAGGTTTTTAACATTTTAATTTAATTATCAATAATTATTAGGTAGATGGTAGGTATTTAACATCCTCACAATATCCTAGAATATTTTAAATTATAATTACAATATTCATAGATCAAAGATTGAGATTTATCTAAAAAGTAATTAAGTCATTTTTACCATTTTAATTAAATTGATTAATCAAAATAAACATCATATGAATATGAGTTATAGTTGTTTGGCATATCCTGGTTGGGGTTGTCATGTCAATATGCCAAATGGAGGTGGTGAATGTGGGAGGGTTAGGCCAGCAGTCACACGCCATCAATGAGCATTCAAAGCTCTCACACAATCGGGGTAATGGTACATTGGTTCGTGCACCGTTGTGATAATCTCAGGGTATTATCAAGGGTGATGAATTTTCTATGTGCATTATGCAGCATTTGGGCGATGGTGAGTATGAGGCAGGAGAGACCACCCTGTGTCACAACGTTTGAACTCAAGCCATGGCTTGAGCCTCTTACACAGGGTGCGAATTGGAATGTTAGGAAGTTAGGGAATTGGGTTTGGTATAGCGTTCGACTGTGGGATCCTGGCAATCATACACTTGCTGAGATTGGCACTGATTTTGGAGTAGCACCTACTCTATTGGTGGGAGGAAGGGAGCCCAATTGGGTGTGCATCTTGGCAAAATACTGGTCCTGCGTGGTGGTGTGGCTCTTGGTGTTCACGGATGAGGCAGGGGAGTAGTGTTGGCTTGGGATCAGGTGGCGCTCAGGGGTCCCGACTCCCTGGTGCATGCTTTCGTATTGGGTTTTGTTTGCAACAATAAGGGGAATGGAATTGGCACCCAATATTGTCGCATGTTCCTGCGAGCAGTTAGTTGTTGGGGGCGATGTTAGAGGTGTTGGTATTTACACCAAAAAAGGGAATTGTGATGAGACGTACTGTGTGGGAGAGGAGCCTTTCAGCCCAACATTAGCATGAGGTGGGAAGACTAGCTGTATGTCGCGACAAAGAGGCAGAGCTTGCAGAAGAGACCTCGGCTGCGACATGGAAGAATGAAGGCCAAATAGTGAACCCAGCTCTGACTCGAAATCCATGGAGAGCCAACACTTTGTGGCAGTGATGGCAGTCTCTCTAGCTTGCTCCTCGGGCCAAGTGGAAGCCCTGGTCACCCTAGATGTGATTGCAGCCCAGCTTCAACATATTCAACTCAACCTAGATAACATGCGGGAGCAAAGGTATGAAGAAATAAATGAACTTATTGCATATATCAATGATATTCAACATATGCAGAACGAAACTTTGGATGCTTTGGAGAGTCTTCGACACCAGCTGCGGTGCTCTCATGACTACCTCGGTGCGCTGGAAATCCTGGTAGAACATATTGACTATCATGTCCACAACCATGCAAGCCTCTTCACTGTGCCACCAATATTTCCTCCTAATCCTCCTCCATGAGGCTTTGCATTGTACTTTTTGCCAAATTTGTGTCAAAAATAACCATAGGCACCGGTTGCCTTGGCTTGCATCTGGGATTACTGTTTGGAAGGCCTTTGGCCTGGTTTCTTTTAAATCTTGTGATGCTCGGATGTAGTGCAACCATGCTGCTTTGTGATGTAAATTTCAAAATGATAATATAAAACTACTTTTGACCGAAAAAAAATAAAAAAAATAATAGTTGTTTGGCATATGGTATTAGTAAACCATGGTATTGACCCATAGTATTATAGGAAACCTATTTATAAATTAAAAGTCTTCATGATTAAAAATATTGTTTTATGTGTATTTAAACGTGTATACATATTTAACTCATATATTAGTTTTTTTATAACCAACCTAGATCCATCTTAACTCTGGATCTATCAAGCGCCGAGAGGGATCAAATCTCTAGAGGTGCAAACCTTTTTTTTTTTAGTGCAAAACTTGAGGAAAGGTTTGCACCTCGAGAGATTTGATCCCTCTCGGCACTTGATAGATCCAGAGTTAAGATGGATCTAGACTGGTTTCAGTTGTGTGCGGCCAAAGAAAATCTATCAAAAATATATATGTAAATAAAGATAATATAAATGGGCGGAAACGTGAAGCTGGGTTACACTTTTGTGAGAATCGGGGGTCGAAAAAAAATTTCGGCAATATTTCGGCCAAACTTATTCTAAAGTTCGGCCGAACTGTTGATTCCATTAAGATTGACAAGACACAGACGGCGCAGGCCAACATAATTTTTTCCGGAGATTGGAAAACCGACAACAAAAGTTTGGCCGAACTCGTACCAAGAGTTCGGCCGAACTCGTTCCAAAAGTTCGGCCGAAATAATTTCAAAAGTTCGGCCGAACTAATTCCTATAGATAAATTGCCCGCGAATACTGTTCTTTTACGTGTTTCATTATTACCGGGAATTTTCGCTGCTCCCCTGCTGCTGCTGTCCGCACGTTCCGTCTACTTTGCTACTCTCCTGCTGCTGCTGTCCGCGCGTTCTGGCTGCTCTACTGCTCCCCTCGTCGGCCGAACGAATTCAACAGGTATGTTCTACAGAGGAATTTTCTAATGCAACTTTTGCTAGCTTAGCTCTAGGCAGTCCTAGTTGCCAGTTTAATAAACTTTGAAGATTAGCCTCTAAATATTCTACTCGGTTGTTTTTGTCCCACATAGTTTGGCATTTCTTTATTGATATTAAGAAGTATGTATTTTTTCAGTCTTTTCTTCTAGGTAGCCACCTTCTTGTTCAACACTTGATTTGATACTATCACAGGCCAAGTTATCCTTAGCTATACAAACCAACAAAAATTGTCTTGACGTAGTCACACCAAGATCTTACAAAGTTTTAAACATGAAGTCCCAATAGCTACAGAAAATGCATACATAATAAGCAAACACAGTTTTCCACGCCCATAGGCGAGACAAAGAAGTGACAGTGTCACCACTACGAGGCAACTCCGAACAAAAAGGCACCACAAAGATTAAACCTATCATATTGATAACTCCAAATAAATATTTACTGGTTTTTTTCTTGTATTTAAATTATATTTACGGGTTTTCTTGATGCATGTAAATTATCATAGTGACTAAAATGATACAATGCTAGTAAATATTTACTATTCTCCCCCACAAAAAATTTAAAGCTGTTGCTAATTTTCATTTCTAAGTTTTAGTTCTGTATTTTTTAACAACTGCTATAGATGCATAAATCCAGACAGTATGTATAAAATTTAGATAAATTCAATACTGAGGAAAGATGTTTGTAAACAGTGTTTTTATATTCAAATTTATTATATAACGACTTATATGCTGCCTGCAAACACGCTTGTCATTCCATGCTTTCGCATTCAAAAATGAAAGTGGATGAAATCATGAATTATCTTTTTCATTTGCGGAGCTCACGCTTAGGAATTAGAGAATTTGACAAAGTTCAAAGATTAAACCTGTAACGAAAGTATCACATTTAGTTTCAAAAATAGAAAGAAACAAAGCCACTATGCTGCCACAAAAGCTTAGATGAAAGCTAAACTGAGATATAACATTCTAATGCTTGAATCTACAGTTTAATTGTTGTTTTAATGCACTTAAGGGCAGTAGTTTCTGAGATTTAATTTAAACGAATTTTTCCTTGTTGAATTTTTTTTTAAGTTTAAAATTGAGCAAAAAGGAAAAGGATTTTTCTTTGGTGAATTTTGTTTAAAGTTTAAAATTGGTGAAATCTGTTTAAATTTTAAAATTTAGTAGATTTTATCAAAATTTAGTAGAGATTTATAATAATCATAAATTAAAGTCTAAATAGTTTAATTTGTAAAGTTTAAGTATTTAAAAGGTTTTCTAGATCTATTTATGTATTTGAAAATTCATTTAAATCATTAAAAAAAACAAAATTTAGGAGAGAGAAAATGAAAAAACTAAAATTTAGGAGAGACAAAATGGAGAAAAAAACTAAAATTTAGAATAGACAGAAAATGGAGAAAAAACTAAAAATTTAGGATAGACAAAATGGAGAAAAAAACTAAAATTTAGGACAGACAGAAAATGAAGAAAAAACTAAAATTTAGGAGAGACACAAAATGGAGAAAAAAACTAAAATTTAGGAGACAAAAATGGAGAAAATGAAAAAACTAAAATTTAGGAGAGACAGAAAATGGAGAAAATGAACATTTATTAGCAAGAAAGCGCATACATTTAAGGTATTACAAATCTATTTAGGAGTTGGAACAACTTCCTCATAAATAAGATTTGCATCTTAAATAAATCTCACAACTTGAGTGAGACACCATAATCTCAAAAAACATCTAATAATACATTCTACAATACTCTATATTTCTTCATTAATTCCAAGTTCAAGTTCCTCTCTTAAAGGAGAAATGAATCAAAGCACAACATGAATAAGATATCTCTGTTGGTCTCGGTCTTAGCTACACTTATAATGGTATATAAAATAACTTGATAACTAAGCTTTCATTTTGTCTTCTTGCTAAAGGGTCCATGCTTGTTCATTTGTTAGTGAAGCTTCATCTCCACCTTTCTTGTCCAGACACTTCAACTCTTAATCTCCTTTTTCTTGATCTTGATTGCATGCTAATATTCTTTGTATTCAACATTGCTCTAGGCTCTTGGAACTTATACTTCTCCTTGATGTTTGCAATTTATTCAAGTTTTATTGCTTATTTCTAGCCGTAAATATCTCCACACTTAAAAACAATGTTAGATTCCTAAAGAGAACCATATTAATTCTTGTCATCATGCTCATTCATGGAATTCACATGTTATTTTATGTGATGTTTGATTGAAACTTCTCAAAGTTTAGATATCTTGTTTTTTGTAAATTTCTAAATGAATTCATGTGTTATGCGTATTGTTAATTCTTGGCAATATGGTAATTGACATACCATTTAATTACATACTATAGTTTTTTGAAACTAATGCTCACTATATAATGCCATTTTTTTACTATCTTGCCTCCCATAATTAGGTATAATGTCATTTTCTTTGCCAAATGACCTGTGCCATGGGCCTAGTAGTTTTGTGGATTATGTCATATCCGAAACCCCTATTTCTAACCAAATAGTAACTTTTTACCTCTTAAATGGCCATGGCCTAACTTTGATCATATATCATCAACCTTAACTCTAAACTTTGTTATGCAAAAAAAACCCATGCAAGAGAATTGTGTGAATGGAAGGCACCTACTTTTCGATAAAATTCAAATTGATATTTTCTAAAAGGATTTAAATAGAGATTTACATCTCCTAACCTATAAGGATAATAGAAAAAACTTTGTAAATAATTTAGTATTTGATTTAATTATAAGGATTTAGTATTTGTAATACTAAAGGAAATAATTTGATTTCCTTCAAGCATTTAAACTCCTAACTTAAAAAATTGTATGAATATCCAAACACCATGGACACTATGTTTAGAATGCTCCAATAGAAGTAAAAAACTTTCATCTAGAAGACATTAGGTTTTGGATTGAGTGATTTGTAAATGGGAAATATAAATACATTAAATGCTATCAACTTGAATTTTATTAAAGAGGATCTATTTTCATCCCTCACATACATAAACTCTTCAATTTGGTAGTGAAGCAAGGCTTTCTTAACCCTAGACACAAAGCTTCATTACATCTATATTTAAAAGTGGGGATAAAAAAATTCCTTCTAATTGTGTGAACATTATGATTAGCCACATTTTAGCTAAGTTGTATGAATTTATTTTGGAAAAAAATATTAGTCTATGGTTAGAAAGTCATGATAAAAAAATTAAATGCCAAGCCAAATTTAAGATATGTCATTCCACTATGAACCATTGTTACACAACATTTTGTCACTGTCCCTGCAATCCCCACCTCGCCCATTGGAGGGTCATTTTTGTGATCAATAAGTAGTGGCATGCCTTTCAAATACCATCATTGCATCCCTTTACATGAGAGCAATATCCCTTTTGTTGACAATTCCCCGAGCAGAGATTCATTGAATTGAGAGATAATTTTTCATATAGTTGCAATAGGGTGTTACTAACAAAGATTCTATCACACCATCTAAATTTAACACTGCTAACCAATTGAGTAAATAACAAATAATAAAATTAATGCATTAATAAAATAAACTAGACTCATATTTTTTCTCTTAATGCACCAACATTATCTTAGGCTAGGGTTTTGGAGATAGGCGTGTGTGTAAAATGCTCCAAGACCATAAAAAAACTTATCAAAATGAGCTAAGGAGTGAAAAATCCTTCATCATCCCACCATCAAAACCGGTGTGCTCCAGACACCCGGGTGTAAGTGAGGGTTAGGCTTAGGTCAAAGTATGATCAATTCTTCTCAAGGCTACCATACTCGTGTCAGGGAATATCGTGTTTTTGGATGACTACTCAAAAGCCGAAGACTCAACCTCCCCTGTGGGACGAAGGTAACCTTAGTGGCCGTTCTTAGGAAAACACCCTATAGGTGGTGGATGGGGCAATAACCATCCCTCTACCTTACCTCACCCTAGACAACTCTGTTTGCGGAGTTGAGATCCTATAAGAAAGAAGTCTTTTGGAAGACCATCTAAGACATAATACTAGGATTTGTTTTCATGTGTGACTACCTTCTAAGACTTTTCTATTGCATGTTGTTTGGTTTGAGTAAGTGGTTTGGCCTTATGGGTGTTTGTACTAACGTGTTTTTGTTTATATACATTTATTCACCCTAGCTGAACCCAATAACTGTCAGTCATGTCGAATTTATAGTTTTCCTCTTGAACAAGGTGGAATTTTATCTCTTGCTCGGATAGATCCTGTCACTACCCAAGACTTAGACAAAAATATAATTATGGATTCTATACCTAGTCCTCCTTGTAGTGATTTGGTTTCCATCGAAACATTGGTGAACAATTATGGCTCTCTTGTAAATCCACCTTTGACTGATCGATTAGAACTATAGTTATTGTGGCTAAACCCAGACAATACTACACCTACTTACACTTACATTCCTATTTTACCAATGAAGGATGTTAGTTCCTCTTTTCCCTCTGCATCTGAAGTTTCTGTTGATATGTCATCATTGCCACCATTAAACGTGGTAGGAGCTACACCTCAATTGACACCTCTCACATATTCTTGGGACATTTGATTGATATCTTATATGGATATTACAAATTTTCCTAGTGTTCCTATGCCTACTTCTTTATCTTCACCATCTATGGTAGTTAACTATAGTTATCCTATAGGATCAATTATTTTTACTCCAAGTTTTTCCTAACCTACTATTCCTATTCCTTAGAATTAGTATATGGGGGGACCTCACTGTTGTTCAAGGTGATCATCCATATTTAGTCAAATTCATAATCCTTTCTTATCCTCCATCTTTCTTTCAAATTTGGAGAAGTTAACTAATGACCCCATTCATCATGATCCTTGGTGGCCACCCATACCTTCCAAGTTGCCTTCCAATATCCCCAAATTTGAAGGGAATTCTAGAGAAAATCCATTAATGTGCATTACCACCTATCATCTGTGGTGGTCATAAAATTATTTCGTGGATGATTCCATTAAACTACGTCTGTTCTAATGCACCTTAACTGGAGATGATTCTAAATGTATATTGAATTAGACAAAAAATATTACATTAATTTTTCGTCGTTAGCTCAAACTCCTTTAACTCATTTTTAGTTACCGATGAGGTATGGCATCGATTTTGATCTCTTTTCTAATTTAAAACAAGATGATTCCATACTGATTTCTAATCACATCCATGACTGGTGATGTCGCAAGAGGTTAATACAAACCAAACTCCCTGATGATATCTTATGTAAATGGTTCATTCGATCATTATGTCCTTAGATAGTCAAGGATGTGTCCATGTTCAGGGATGTTGTTGAGGAACAAGCCATATTTGCTTCTCAAAAACTTTATTTGATATATTCTTAAAAAACCAAGTACAAATTGTAGTAATCCTAGAATCATGCTTTACATAAGGTAAAATTGGGGAGCTCATGACTTGTACTATAGATAAAAAAACATTTACCCTTACCAAAAAATATATGATAAAAATTGACAAACTGCATAAGCTTAAGCTTAAGGGGATATAATCCTTCTTGCCTTCCATATAGATAATGAAAATGATTGTTCCAAGTCTCATGTTGCTTCTCATGTTATTTTATAAACCTTGATTGGAAAGAAAAATAGGAGGGCAGAAATGTAAGAAGTATAAAACATAATGAAACACACACATACATATCTCCAGACAATCAACACAATTATTTTCCTAGGAAATCCTTATGGGAGACGAGCAACCCTAAAAAGTAATGATGCTCTAGACTCCTTTTTCCCTAGGAAATCCTTATGGGAGAAAAACAACACTAAAATATAAACATGCTCTACTCTCTCTTTTCTGGTATGGAAAATATGTGAGTACAAAGAAAGAGGTAATATCTCTAGAGTTATCTAAGACTTTTAGAGAAATGATTGGGAGAGCGAAATTCGTCATTTAATATGTACAATATGTTTGGTTGAATCCACATGAAAAACAAGACTCCCAACCGTGAGAAGAGGAAATTACATCCTATTTCTCCCCCCTAGCACAATTACCAGTACAATTAGAATTTAACAGGGCCCCAAACTGGATTTTACTCTCAGGTACTGGAACCTCTACAAAGGTTCGACCTGGAAACATAGTTTTTCCTTAGGTTTCTCCACTGGTTCTATGTCCAACTTGGATAACCTACAGTTCAATATCCTTCTTTTCATTTTTTATATCCCCTCTTGAATAACCATAATATCTTGAAATGGAGCTAGCCAACTCAAATATAGTATTGTAAATCCCTTACTAAGTTAGATGAGGATTACATATGGTCTTGAATGAGCATTTGGAATCTTTAGATATATATCTAAAGAGTCCAAAAGCTCATTCAAGACCATATGTAATACATAGCCTCCTCATCTAATATATAAAAATTTAATCCATGTGCTTAACCTTAACATTGACACAAATGGAATACAATTTTACTCACTGCTTTATGATAGAAAAATATGCAGATGAATATTGCCCACATATCCAAAGTCAAAAGGGATAGATTAAAAAGGGATGCTCCGGTCATCTATAAAAGATAAATTAAAGAAGCATGACATATTAAAGTAATGTAAATTAGATATGCGTACCAATTATGTTCATATAACACAAAAAATAGATGATTCAATAGAAATATCACATAGAATTCATATTTATCTCATGGGCCTTCAACTTAAATTATATATCTAGCATAATACATTAAGCTATAGGAGATAAATCAAAGAAGAATTTGAATGTAAATTAAAAATGTGTAATAATTATGTCCTCATTTAATATATACAATATGTTTGGTTGAATCCACATGAAAAACAAGACTCCCAACCGTGAGAAGAGGAAATTACATCCTATTTCTCCCCCCTAGCACAATTACCAGTACAGTTAGAATTTAACAGCCCCAAACTGGATTTTACTCTCAGGTACTGGAACCTCTACAAAGGTTTGACCTGGAAACATAGTTTTTCCTTAGGTTTCTATAAGCATCAAAATATAATATGACAAATAATATAATTATCCAATCTTATAATATTTGAAACCTAATGTCTTTCCCATACCAAAGTATGTTCTTTTAAAACATGTTTTCTTGGTGATATGGGTGATTTAGAAATGATTGGGAGAGAGAAATTCCTCATTTAATATGTACAATATGTTTGGTTCATGCCACTAAGCCAAGAATTTTAAATTCAACTGACTTTTAATATAACCAACTAAATCCTGCAAAAAAAGAATAAAACAATTTATGTTAGGGTTGTTGATTCAGGGATTGAAACAACACACCATGATATTTCAAATTTAAAAATTATGGTTTGAGTCCTAGGTAGCTTAGAATCCTATTTGTTTTCAAAATAAGGATGCACTCCAATTTGATTCTCATGATTAGGTTGTAATCATGAGGCTCTCACTCAAGAGTGGACCTTCCCAAAATCTTGTGACGTCTTGTCACAAACAAAACCATCAAACTTAAAACACATCATGCAAGAAACATAGCTCGCTGACATATCATTTTTCTCCTTCAAAGAAAAAAAATTCACATCATGTGAATATCTCCATGTACTCTTACATATTGGTGTACAAAACCATCAACCAAACACAAGTCGACAAAACATGCCTTTTCAAACAACTGACTCTCAAGTCAAATAATAGAGCTCATGTACAAATTTCCTTCCTATATTCTTTATCAACCTCTTCTAGTGATTCTTGAAAGGTGCGAGAAGAGAGTCATGGTCACTGAGTTGAGCAAGAGAAATAGTTTGGTATGACAACATTACTTGTGAGAGGTCTAGCTAGCAGGCTACCAAATTACATGGTAATGGCATTCAAAATGTGAAAATTCCCATTTCACTTGGAAATAAGATGGTAGAGAAAGGTATAGATGAAAGGAGATATCCATTTATGGTAAAGAAATCAAATAGTTCTATCAATTCCACCTTGAAACTCTAAGAGACATTGAATTAAATTTCATCTCAAGACAGGGCTTTGAGAGGACACTCTCAAAGCCAACCTTCGTTATGGCTTTGAAACACATGGTAAGTATCAAGACTTAGCAACTTTATTTGCATAATTTTTTCTAGCATGGACCTTAATGTCATAGCCTTCTTTTGCCTAAATGAATGAAAATTTCCTTTCCATTTGGCTTGTGACATTCATAATTCATGCTCATGGAACATGATTGTGTTGCAATTGTGATAACATTTGCTGTATGCAGAAGCTAATAAAAAATGATCGAAAATGACATTTTTGCTTTGTTTTTTTGAAGATTTAAGGAAAATTACACCAAGTAGCTTCCAGCCTCATATGACCATCATGTCAAACTCATCTCAGGATATTGTCCAAGTAAGAGCCACTTAAGCAAGCAATCTAGTATGTACATGACTCTCCAATTTCAATTAGCAGCAATGACAGTTCTAAGTATGGTGCAAACATTGCTCTAGATCCTCAATGGGGCATGTTTGATGACAATAATTTGGGGAGTGAGAGAGGGAGATGGTAGGAGAAAAAAATCAAGGAATCCTCGGGAAATTGAAAAATATATAACTAATATATGCTAGTAAGTGTTATTCACTAGCATGTATTTTGTAAAGGCCTTTCAACCTAGTTCCCATTCCACTCCATCCACCAGGTTGTAGAGGATTCCAAGCCTAATTTCATAAAAAGTAAGTTGGGGATGATCACATTGACTTGCTTGATGACATGTCTATGAAGATTAACTACCTTGAACTATTTTTTTGCGTAGGGAAAGAGACACATTCCCATGTATGAGCATGAAAACGTTCTTTGATATTGTTAATGCCTCTAGTGTTTACTTCTACAAGTTCTATAGGCAGGGTCTGTAAAGGGCCAGGTAGCCTCTGGATCTCATCTTTTATGAAAGGTGACATATCTAGTAAATGCCCCTACAGTCAATCTCTGGAATGGATCTAAATAGCAGTTCTTCATTTTAATATCCGTAAAACACAGCTACTTTAAGGTAAACTATGTACATGTGTCATTTCTTCCACAAACTAAAGTGTATAAGTAGGAAATTTTATACCAAGTGTGCTCCCACCATGTAAAGCGCAATTTGGTGAACTTATAATTTTTATAATATCTTTTTCAATTAAATTTAGTTTCACACATGATCAATTATTGCTTTGAAAGTTGTGTTCTACATAATTTGTGTACACTAAATTACAAATTGATTTTTTGAAATCTATTTTGTGTAAATGTCGACCAATAGATATATATCATGGAGGATGAAAGACGAAGATCAACCGAATCCCATATGGAGGTTCAGGGATCGGAGGATGTTCATGGTATTTAAATATAATCTTAAATCTCCATACATGTGTGTACATATGGAATTTATTTTTTTATTAACTTTGTGAGTGAAATTAGTTGTTAATAAGTTTCATATTTTAATTTTTAGAAGGCAAGAGGAGAAGGGTTTCTACTCCATCCATGGAGCGTGTCCAAGGTTCAACCGGTCGAGGTATGAGTGGTAGCAGGTTGCGGGAAGGGGGTGATATTTATTCCCCCGAAGGCCAATCAACAACTGCTGGTTCTCAACAGGGTCACTGTGGGTCTGGTTCTCAACAACGTCATTCTGGGGTTGGTTCTCAGCAGGGTCATGTTGAAGATGATGTTAACCAACAACATCAAGGTTGACATCAATTTCAATATCTTTTCATTAAATTTGTGCAACTTTTTTTACACGTGTTTTTTCTAATATACGAAATTTTATATATATTGATGCAGAGGCTGAAAATGTTCGAGCCAGTGGTCAAAATAGACGCAGGGCAACGCACTACATTCAAGAAGAAGGCTGTCAACCCAGCACAACTTATCCAGCTGAGAGTACTGATATACCATGGGAAACGAACATGGTGGAATGCACCTTACAAAGGTGTCAAAGCCTTCATGCAAAATTGCAAAGAGATCTCGAGGCTTTGTCTCTACCTGCTGAGAGTAGACAAAGCCTCGAAATAGTTACACATTCATTGGGTGAAATGGTAAAGGTGTATAGAAATTTGGGGCCAACGACTAATTCGTTTGTAGAACTGATGAGAAAGAGAAAAGAAACAGTGATAGGTCCCGATAAATGGCAGGACATAAAACAAAGAGTTACAAGAGCAGAGGCCAAGTCAATGTTTAATTATAAGGAAGGGCCAAAAAGAAAAATGTTGAAGGTGCAGTATTTCAAGCACCCAGACAAAGCTGCTTATTTGTATGATCGACATCTTGCGGCCTTTGGAAGGCTTCCATGGAACGATGAGGTTCTTGTTTATTTTGCACAAATGTTTTATGCAGAATTTTTTTTGGGTATGAAACCCGACTACAATGACCTTCCTTCAGAATTTTTTGGCTCGGGGAGAGGTTGATTATATCAACGTAAGTGTGCTAAGTGAGATGTGGAGTTGCCTCACCCTGAGCCGCCATTGCTGAGTCGACAGTTTCGAGTCGAAACCCTGCGATCAAAGATGGATGCGACTTCTCAAATAAGTCGTGAAGCAAGAGATGTTATGATCGACAATGTTCATAGCGGATTGAGTGGAGTCGAGATTTGTTTAAATCGACAAAGAGCACGTGAAAATGCACGTGCCAATTTTGTTTATCGTACATCTGAGGAGATTTACAACATGAATGTTGAAGATCTCTGAACATATGCAATAAATTGTTGCAATGGTCTGCAAGACCTAATTTTTCGTGAGGAAGAGGGCACCAGAACGGTATGTGTTAGTGACCTTAGGGTTTGAAATTATATTTACATATACATGTGTACAATTTGTAATAAATACATGTGTATGTACATGTATACATTTATTTGTATGTGTAAATTAATCTAACAAAAATGTATGATTATATGTTAAAACACCATTTGCAGTTCTCAGGCATGATGCGTGATGAAAATGTTAATATTACGTTTGGGACCTCCAGTTCAAACGATGCAGATGGGTCTGACCATCATGATATGTTGGCACATGTATGTTAGTGTTTTTTAAGTGACTCTAAAATAAATAATTGTTTCCACACATGTACATGTATGTATATATATAATTTGATAAAATGTTTTAACAGGTACCGATTCCGTCTGATGTTTTTGGGATGTCGGTACCTTCTTCTTCCTTAGGAGATATACCTTCTACTTCATTGGGAGATGTACAAGTATGGACAATTTTTTTTCACAAGTTCAAAATTTATGTTACCTCAAAAAGTTCCATTAAAAATTGAGATATATAGAGAGAGATCTATATTTTGAGTTATTTAAAAATTTTTGAATTTAGGTTCGTATAGAAGATTTTTTTAATCCGAGGACTTTAGCGACGGAGATAGGAACATTCACAGTATTTGAAGAAGTTGTCTTTAGTTCTTTTTTTTAATATTATTGTTCAAATAAGTTTATATATGTACACGTGCATTTTCATTTGAAAGTTTTTAATTTATATAAATTATTTATGTATATATATATATTTATATTTAACTGTACATGTATATTGTACAGGTTACCACTGCAGATGTTTCTATGGCAGAACTTGTTCATCAAATGGAGAGGGAACCTTACGAGGTATTGCATGATTTTTTTGTTATATTTTGTTTTTTACATGAAGTTCTAGATATATATATTCTCATTCATTTTTAAAACTTCAAATTTTAATGTTCAAGTACATGTGCATTGTGTATGTAGGTTTCCTATTCACAGGATAGGACGCGGACTGAGACCCAGACGCTAGATCCTCCATTTGATGGACATGATTTACGGTAGATTTGATTTCAAAATTTAGATGGTTTTAAAATTTGTTAAACTTGATACAGTTTGATACTTGTGAGATTTACAATTTTTGGACATATTTTATTACATTGTTATTATATAATTTGTTTTATTTTATTTTTGGATGGTTTTAGTACTTTTGGCATGTGAATGTGAAGTAATGTTGTCATCTGAACTACATTTGGCATGTGATATTTAATGTTAAATGTTTTTGTTAGATAGTTGAATTATAATTGGCATGGCATCTGAAGTTTTAAAACTACATGAATGATAGAATGTGAACCTACATTTGCACATGTGGTAAATTGAAATGTTACTTGTAACAAGACAATCCCCATTGATTTCATTACAGTATATGTTGATTTCTGATTTGATATAATTTCATGTATGATGGTACATTACTTGTAAAGTCATTGGATTAATAGTGTTCATTGATTTCAGTGTAAGCGCAAAAAATTATTGACAATGTAGAACGATTTTTGTGTTATAATAATTAAACCTAATAATATTGGAGAGCAAGAGAGACTTGAGGTATAGTGTTTACTACAAGAGTTCGAGCTAAATATTTAAATGGTTTACCTATGTGTTGATTTCTGATTTGATATAATTGCATGTATGATGGTACATTACTTGTAAAGTCATTGGATTAATAGTGTTCATTGATTTCAGTGTAAGCGCAAAAAATTATTGACAATGTAGAGCGATTTTTGTGTTATAATAATTAAACCTAATAATATTGGAGAGCAAGAGAGACTTGAGGTATGGTGTTTACTACAAGAGTTCGAGCTAAATATTTAAATGGTTTGTACCTATGTGTTGATTTATGATTTGATATAATTGCATGTATGATGGTACATTACTTGTAAAGTCATTGGATTAATAGTGTTCATTGATTTCAGTGTAAGCGCAAAAAATTATTGACAATGTAGAACGATTTTTGTGTTATAATAATTAAACCTAATAATATTGGAGAGCAAGAGAGACTTGAGGTATGATGTTTACTACAAGAGTTTGAGCTAAATATTTAAATGGTTTGTACCTATGTGTTGATTTCTGATTTGATATAATTGCATGTATGATGGTACATTACTTGTAAAGTCATTGGATTAATAGTGTTCATTGATTTCAGTGTAAGCGCAAAAAATTATTGACAATGTAGAATGTTTTTTGTGTTATAATAATTAAACCTAATAATATTGGAGAGCAAGAGAGACTTGAGGTATGGTGTTTACTACAAGAGTTTGAGCTAAATATTTAAATGGCTTATGATTTATGATTTTTACTTTCTTTTTAATATAATCGATACGGAAAGATGACAAAACTAATAAGGGTGACAATAAGAATAGAAGTTCAGAAAATAGTTTAAGATTGATCACAAGAATTAATAGAATGTCTCGGTCCATCATTGGTATGGCTTGTGCTGCAACCATGAAGTCTCGTCCCAACACCATAGAATGATCATCCATGTCAATGACTCTTAAGTCTATCTTTTCAAACCATGACCCTACTCTCACATGTGTGCCTTTCATGACACCAGTCACTGCTTTCATCCTCGAATTGACTGCCTTGAAAGCACTCAACTCTTTCTCAATGCTAGCCTTCCTCTTTCTAAGAGATGAAGTTGCCTTTCGACTTAGGAAGCTATGGGTAGCCCCTGTGTCTATCAAAGCGGAGAAATTTTTCCCATGTACGGTTGTAGACACGAATCTCAAGTCCAAGGAACTTTCATCAGCATTCCTCCTCCTTGTCTTGCGCCTTACTTTCGCAATCTTCTCCAACATTTCCTCTTCCAATATGTCTTTCGAACTAGCCCTTGGCTTAACAGTCCTTTTCACATATCTCTTCTCATGAAGCTCCATAGAACAATCCGATCCTGGGTCTACTTGAATTGGTTCAAGCTCTTTCCTTTTTGAATTTTGTCTAATTGCTCCAATACGACATATATTGACTCCTTCCAAACGAAGTGCACCAATCCTCATAGTGTGGTCTTCTTCTTTTCCAAGTGTGCCAACACATGCATTTTCTTTCTTCAAACCAATAGGTTTCGGATCAAGAAAGTCCCTCTTGATCTTATCTTCCATGTTCTTGACTTTAGCTTGCAACTTCTTTCCTTCAAGTGAGCCCTTTCCATAAAGAGTTCTTGAAGTCTTTGTTCACCTTGTCGTATCTCCATGTCAAGCTTTTCAATTTCAGCAGTTTGTCCAGATAGTCCATCCTTGGAATTTCTTGGGTGAAAAACCAAGTAAGTTGAACCAACTTTGGTCTAGTGCATTGGAATTCATTAAAGAATTGGTCATTGGCGCTGCTTCAAGCTAGGAGTGAGCATCGTCACCAACCTACATTGAATATTTTACACTCCCTAAGGTGAATGATACTTTAAATTGATTGACAGTCTAAGACTTTCTAATTTTTTCGAATGCCAAATGATCTTACAAAGTTAGTATTTATAATATCCTAGTAGGTCATTCGGTGACAACTTTTACCAGAAACTTGAAACAACTTTGGCATGTGATATTTAATTTGTTAAATGTTTTTGTTGGATAGTTGAATTATAATTGGCATGGCATGTGAAGTTTTTAAAACTCAAGTTTTGGATGGTTTCAATCCACTTTTTGCATGTGATATTTAATGAACTTTAAATGTTTAATGTTAAATAATGTTGCACAATATATAATCAAAAGGGTTTTAAAACTTAAATTTTTGGATGGTTTCAACCTGCATTTGCACATATGGTAAATTGAAATTATGTTACTTGTAACAAGACAATCCCCATTGATTTCATTGTATATGTTGATTTCTAATTTGATATAATTGCATGTATGATGGTACATTACTTGTAAAGTCATTGGATTAATAGTGTTCATTGATTTCAGTGTAAGCGCAAAAAGTTATTGACAATGTAGAATGATTTTTGTGTTATAATAATTAAACCTAATAATATTGGAGAGCAAGAGAGATAAGGTATGGTGTTTGCTACAAGAGTTCGAGCAGGTCATTCGGTGACAACTTTTACCGGAAACTTGAAACAAAGAGAATCTATATTTGGCTAGGACATCATGTAAGATGCCTAACATAAACAGTAAAATTGTACTCATGTAAGTTTAAGAGCTGAGATTCGGGCAAGTGGGGACAACCACTTGTTATCTCGTCCCTTGGAGGCTAGGCCATATGGAGACCGAATCTGACCTTACAAAATAAAGTGAAATAATTTTTACCATATGGTCGGTTACTGATATACAAGAACAATTAATATAAAAGAACAATTAATTTCATTCTAGAATATATATATATATATATATATATATATATATATATATCCAATACATATAACATTTTTCATAAATGCACATGTATAGAAAAACTACTTTCAGTTGATACTAGAGCACGTGCTTGTACCCAAACAATTTGTAACATGTGAAAACCACAAATAACATAAGCAGCTCAATTTTTAGTTGAGTACTGGAAGTTCTAAAACATATTTAATCCAAAGATAATAAATTGTTGGACACTTCACTCAAAAAAATTGTGATGGAATTCCATCCTCAATATCTGTTCATGATCGGATTTTGACATTTTCCATTTCTTAATTTTCGATTTTTTCTTTGATTGAACTTCTATCAACTTGATGCGTGCTGCACACACCAAGTGACTATATTGACAACTTATGGAATCAGGTTCATAGTCTTCAAAGTAAACAAAGTCTCCACTTTGACAAGTTTGTTTGAAAAAATAACCTTTCAGTATAATAGACCCTTTGTCATACTGAAATCCGTGATCATTATAGTCTTGTAATAATTTCATTTTTTGTTCAGTGCAACGCATCAAATAATACTTCACATTTTCATCTTTGTCAATAGGTGCAATTACAGCAAAAACATCTCCTGCACAATAAAATAAATTTAACAAAATTATGCATATTTAAATTTATTTCTAGATCTTTAAATCATTAGAAAGTAATTCAAATGTTACCTTCTCTAACAAGATCAGAAACTCGATCACCATCGGATGATATTGTAGTTTCCTATGATTGCATTTCTTCAAACATTGCAACAGACATTTTGCCCTTTGTATTTAGCTCTGTATGTTTCCAATCGTTCACATACATTTTGTTTTCACAAACGTCATTGGATTTTGTGTTGTCTATGCAAACATCATAAAAACAAGAATATTTTCTTTTATCCAATGCAAACACATTTCTGGACGACTTTGTTTGAATTGAATGCAATTTTTGAGTCCCTTTTATTGTTTCAACGTCATTTCCAATTGATCTATCTACGTCTTCGATTCCAATATGCCAGAAAAACCTTTATATGGAAAATTAGAAAAATAATTTGTAAATATGATATCAAAATACAATTAAAAATAATCATTACATGATAAATGTACAATGTTTAAAATTAGATTTCCAATATAAATTAAATTGAATGTAACTTCTCGCACTTCTCTTGATGGGTTAATCTCATGGCTTAGAGCAGTTTTGCACCATTGAACAACTTCTTCAGCATTCACAAGTCGGCGTGCAGAGTGGTTCACTTGATATCTTCGAAGTACTCGTTTTATGCATGCTCCTGCACCGTCATGTTCTCCTTTTCCATGGCCAGTCTCAAAGAAATTCCAACAATGTTTAATGCAGGTTTTCTTATGAAGACAACACAACCAAAAAAATGATCGTGCAGATTTGAATTGACATGCGCATCCGTCTGACCATATCCAATGTTCATTGAATGTTATTCCACGATTTTTCAATGAATCATAAATTCTTCCAAAACAATGTTGTACAAAACATGTATCAAGTGTACGATCGTCACTAATATAAAAGTGATATTCTTTAATGATATGTCGATTTTCACTCGTGCTTTCTATATGATCGACATTTTGTTCAACATGTCTATATAGAATATGGACGAGCATGGAGACTTGGTCAGAGTGATAGTATTCACTCTGAATTTCTTTTTGTGGAACAAATGTGTAGTTTTCTGCAAAATCAATCACTGACAAAATGGTCCCTAGTGGAAAAACTTCACGAGATTTTTTGAATTGCAAGTCTTGCCATCGAGCTCTATGGGAATGCTTGGTGTATTTGTAAATTTCTGCCTCAAACTTTCTCAAAAAGTCTATCAGAAAAATTTCGTCTTCTTGTAATTCGATTCTTTTAACACTATATGCACCTTGAATCGATGTACCGATATATTCATATCTCTTCCATTTCACTTTCATGTTGGACAATGATTGATCATTTATATCAATACGATATTTGTTTTGAAATTTAGTCAAATTTCCACAATCATCGCATTTTTTACCACCAACACATTTCTTTTTGTAAAATAGTTCATCGCTTTCTCTTTCACATAGAATTTGAGATATGAATTCGTGGATAGTGGAAGGAGGAGGTGAATCCTTCCATAATGTTCTACCGAAATCAAGGAATGTGTCACAATATAACTCAAATTCCACATGATAACGGAAACAACAAGTGTCGCGTACGGTGATACGTTTTACATACCATGGTTTTTGTTGAACAAAAGCACTAAGTGAAACATGAATTTGACGATTCTCTTCTTTGAACTTGTTGAATAACTCTATTTGAGTGGTTTCCAAGAGATGTTTTTCATGTTCTTCGTATTGATTTCGTGCTATTCTTCTTCGCATCACATGTCTTGCAATCGGTGAAACACGTGAATTGTTCTTCCAATATTCATATATTATTTTTTTAACATCTTCTCCAAGTCTATCTTTGTATGGTTGCCTACAAATAGCTCTCCAACAAGCGAGTTCATCATTTACGTCTATTTGCAGTCGAAATTTTCGATGTTTGTGCAGATTTTTTTGCAAGGTTCCCAGTGCTCGTGCCATAGATGTTATCAAACGATTCTCTTGAGTACTTGGTGAAACCATTGCCATATGTATTCCTCTATGTATATTTGAAACATCTTTATCTCTAGATCTCTTAATTGACTCTATAGCACTACTCATATTTTTTATCACCTCTTCTTTCATTTTTTTATCTTTGGTTGATTTTTGAATACCCAATAGTGTCGTCGCTTCTTTTAATTTCCTTGATGATAGGAGACCTTTCAACATTTGAGCTTGAACTGTCACTTGCTCATTTTTGAAATACTTTTCAAAAATTCTATCGACACGATATCGTATAACATGGTCAGGTTTTTTATCTCCATATGTGTGGGTGTCAACATTTTCTAACATCTCATTATCGATAGTGATTTCATTTGTACATATACGAAAAAATAGTACATATTCAATAAATCACTAAATTAATAAATATGTCAATAAATATTAGGAAAATTTTAAATATATCAATAGATCATAATATTTACATTTACATACCCGATTCAATTTCTGCTTGAGGTTGATTTTCTTCTTCAATATTTTGAGGAGTATCTCTGTCTTTTTACATTAAACAAAATATTTTTCAAACTAGTTCATCAAATAAAAATTAAGCTTCACATTTTACATTGGGAAAACTTTAAAAATATATTAATAGATCATAATATTTACATTTACATACCTGCTTCAATTTCTGCTTGAGGTTGATTTTATTCTTCAATATTTTGAGGAATATCTCTGTCTGTTTACATTAAACAAAATATTTTTCAAATTAGTTCATCAAATAAAAATTAAGCTTCACATTTTACATTAGGAAAATTTTAAATATATCAATCGATCATAATATTTACATTTACATACCTGCTTCAATTTCTGCTTGAGGTTGATTTTCCTCTTCAATATTTGAGAGGGCTTCTAACTTTCTTTTGCGATATTGTCTCGTCTCTTCTCTACGTGCCTCGGGGTCTCTTTTTCGATCATATTTTCTCGCACAAGTTCTTCGATTTCCCATGATAATAGGGTATGAAGTTCAAAAAATTTCCTTCAAAAAATTAGACAATAACTCAATTACAAAAAATATCACAAAAGATTTAATTTTAAAAAATTTAAAAAAAAATTCAGTGTAAATTTTTTGTAAAAAATACGTAATCCAATCCAAAACACACACTTTAAAAAACACAAAACACGTACATACCTCCAAGAAAAATCACGCCACCTCCAAGAAATGTCTTCCAAAAAAATTCTTTAAATCCAAAATTGTAAAATCAATTTGCTTCCAAGAAATGCTCTTAAACCCAATTCTTTAAACCCAAACTTTGAAGAAAAGTTTTTGAACAAAGAAGCTCAAAAGATTCATTTCAACACAAAACACGTACATACCTCCAAGAAAAATCACGCCGCCTCCAAAAAATGTCTTCCAAAAAAGTTCTTTAAACCCAAACTTTGAAGAAAAGTTTTTGAACCCAAACCAAGTCTTTGTAAAATGAGATGATTTATATAATAATTTTATATATGTTAAATATGTCTGATATTTATATGGTCATTTTAATTTTAAAATTTTCTTAGTTACCTCAGTATTTTTAGATGATAAATATTGTTAATAAATTTAATGACGAAATAATTTTTTTGAATGCAAAGTGATAATGTAATAATGTTGAATGATAGAAAATGAAAATAATAAGAATGTATTCAATTACAAATAGTCTTCATTGTGATCAATCTCAAATTATTTTCTTTTTCTATTATTACTGTCACCCTTGTTAGTTTTGTCATCTTTTCATATCAATTATATGAAAAGGACAATTGAAATAATAAACCATTTAAATATTTAGCTTCAACTATTGTACTAAACACCATACATTGTCTCTCTTGCTCTTCAATATTAATAGGTTGATTTACTATAACAAAAATATTAATGTACATTGTTAATAATTTTGTGGGCTTACATTGAAATCAATGCACAATCTTAATCCAATAAATTTAAAATTAATGTACCATCAATGTACATCAAATCAGAAATCAACGTCTATAGTGAAATCAATGCACCTAATGGAAACAACCAAATAAGATTACAAAACAACATCTACACTGAGATTAATGCATCTAATGCAGGTAATCAAATAAGATTAGAAATCAATATCTATATTGAAATCAATGGATCTAGTGCAAGTAATAAAATAGGATTAGAAACCAACATCTACAATGATATCAATGCATCTAGTGCAAGCAATCAAATAGGATTATAAATCACCATCTTCTTCCCTATCTCCCCCCTTGAACTACATCTCTCTTTCCCTCCATCTCTCCACTCTCTCACATCCTCCCTCTTCCTTCCTCTCTCTCCATTTCTTTCCCACATATATATCTCCCTCTCTCTTCACCCTCCAACTATGTTACTCTCTCTCTCTCTCTCTCTCTCTCTCTCTCAACATCTACACTAAAATAAATGCATATAGTGCAAGAAAAATAGGATTAGAAATCACCATCCACACTGAAATCAATGCATCGAGTGCAAGAAATCATCTTCCCTCTATCCCCCCTCCAACTACATCTCTCTTTCCCTCCATCTCTCCTCCTCTACACTGAAATCAACATCTACACTGAAATTAATGCATCTAGTGCAAGCAATCAAATAGGATTATAAATCACCATCTACTTCCCTATCTCCCCCCTCAAACTATATCTCTCTTTACCTCCATCTCTCCACTCTCTCACATCCTCCCTCTTCTTTCTCTCTCTCCATTTCTTTCCCACATATATATCTCCCTCTCTCTTCACCCTCCAACTATGTTACTCTCTCTCTCTCCCTCTCTCTCTCTCTCTCTCTCTCTCAACATCTACACTAAAATCAATGCATATAGTGCAAGAAAAATAGGATTATAAATCACCATCCACACTGAATTCAATGCATCGAGTGCAAGAAATCACCTTCCCTATTTCCCCCCTCCAACTACATCTCTCTTTCCCTCCATCTCTCCTCCTATACATTGAAATCAACATCTACACTTAAATCAATGCATCTAGTGCAAGCAATCAAATAGGATTATAAGTCAGCATTTGCTTTCCTATCTCCCCCCTCGAACTACCTATCTCTTTCCCTCCATCTCTCCACTCTCTCACATCCTCCCTCTTCCTTCTTCTCTCTCCATTTCTTTCCCACATATATATCTCCCTCTCTCTTCACCCTCCAACTATGTTACTATATCCCTCCCTCTCTCCTTCTCTCCATATCTCCTTCTTTATCTCTTTATCTCACCCCAAAACATATACACACTCTCTCCATATCTCCCTTGTCACTCCATCTCTCTCTCCACTTCTCACTCTCTATGTATTCCTTCTTCCCTCCCTCTCTCCCCCTCCAACTCCATCTCTCCATCCTTCCATATCTCCTTTTATCTCCCTCCCTCTCTCCTCCTCTCTCTCGTCCTTCATCTCTCTCCCCCTCTCTCTTTCTCTCTCTCTTTCTTTGCCCTCCAATTTTCTCTCTTCCCCCATAACTCTATTCCTCTCTCTCATGTCCTCTCTCTTGTCCTTCCTCTCCTACCTTCCTCTATCTTTTCCTCTCTCTCTCTCTCTCTCTTTTCCTTCTAATCCTCTTTCCTCCCCCAACACACACACACACACTCTCTCTCTCTCAACATCTACACTAAAATCAATGCATATAGTGCAAGAAAAATAGGATTAGAAATCACTATCCACGCTGAAATCAATGCATCAAGTGCAAAAAATCATCTTCCCTCTCTCCCCCCTCCAACTCCATCTCTCTTTCCCTCCCTCTACACTCTCTCACATCCTCTCTCTCTTCCTTCCCCTCTATCCCTTTCTCTCTCACATCTCTCTCTCTCTATATCTCTCTCTCTCTCCCTCTCTCTCCCTCTCTTCAGCCTCCAACTATGTTACTATATCCCCCTCTCTCTCATTCTCCCCCTATTCCCTCCATCTCTCCTTATTTTTCTCTTCATCTCACCCCCAAACATACACATACTCTCTCTATTTCTCCCTTGTCACCCCCTCTCTCTCTCCACTTCTCGCTCCCTATGTAAATACATTACTCTAGATCCATAGTTTGATATTATCTGTATTTACACTGAAATCAATGCATCTAGTGCAAGTAAGAAAATAAGATTAGAAACCAACATCTACACTGATATCAATGCATCTAGTGCAAGCAATCAAATAGGATTAGAAATCACCATATAAAAAGTTTACATTACTCTTGATCTATCAAACTTTACATTAGAAATCACCATCCACACTGAAATCAATGCATCAAGTGCAAGAAATCATCTTCCCTTTCTCCCCCCTGCAACTCCATCTCTCTTTCCCTCCCTCTCCACTCTCTCACATTGTCACTCTCTTCCTTCCCCTCTATCCCTTTCTCTTCCACATCTATCTCTCTCTCTATCTCCCTCTCTCTCCCTCTCTTCACCCTCCAACTATGTTACTATATCCCTGCCTCTCTCCTTCTCCCCACATTCCCTCCATCTCTCCTTATTTTTCTCTTTATCTCACCCCCAAACATATACATACTCTCTCTATCTCTCCCTTGTCACTCTCTCTCTCTCTCCACTTCTCGCTTTCTCTATGTATTTCTTCTTCCCTCCCTCTCTCACCCTCCAACTCCATCTCTATATCCCCCCCTCTCTCCTCCTATCTCCCTCCCTCTCTCCTCCTCTCTCTCTTCCTTCCTCTCTTTCCCTTCCTCTCCTACCTCCCTCTCTCTTCCCACATCTCCCTTCTCTCTCCCTCTCTCTCTTTTCCCTCCAATAGAAAATGGAAGAGAAATAGAAAAATATGGTATTTGGCCCACTGTGTTAAATTTATATATGTAGGGAGAAAAGTGATTTTTCATTAGGGCCAAAATTAGATTAATTAGATTAAATTTTAAATGTTAAATATTAAACATTATTTTTAGATTTATGTTTACGTGTTTATTGTTACTCGAGATAGGCAATGCATATAGTGTACTTTAATTTGGCCCATGGTATTTAGCTGAGGATTCACCTAAATAAAACCACTTTTTGAGTGTTCCTAAATATAAATGGGATTATGGAGTAAATATAAAAAGTCGTTTTATTTATTTACCATACCTCTTTTATAAATATGGTATTTGGCCCATGGTATTCAGCCCATAGTATTAAAGTGGTACATTTCTATACACTCGGTCATATCAAAATTTTACATTAATTAAATTTAATAATATTAATATTATAATATAATAATGGGAATATTATAATTAATAATAATACTAATATTAATATTAGGGTTAATAATGTTTTTTTTGGAATGTATTAATAATAATTTGGCCCATGGTATTTAGCACAGGATTCACCTAAATAAAACCACTTTTTGATGTTCATAAATATAAATAGGATTATGGAGTAAATATAAAAAGCCTTTTTATTTATTTACCATATATATGGTTTATTTATATTTTATTTATTTACCATACCTCTTTTATAAATATGGTATTTGGCCCATGGTATTCAACCCATGGTATTAAAGTGGTAAATATATCAAAAGTTTACATTACTCACATGACATCTACACATCTATATACACTCCGACATATCAAAAGTTTACATTACACACATTACATCTACACATCTCTATATATTGGGCCCCACATATCAAAAGTTTACATTACAAACATTACATCTACACATCTCTATATATTGAGCCCGACATTTCAAAAGTTTACATTACACACGTTACATCTACACATCCCTCTCTCCCCCTCCAACTCCATCTCTCCATCCTTCCATATCTCCTTCTATCTCCCTCCCTCTCTCCTCCTCTCTCTCCTCCTTCCTCTCTCTCCCCCTCTCTCTTTCTCTCTCTCTTTCTTTGCCCTCCAATTTTCTCTCTTCCCCCATAACTCTATTCCTCTCTCTTGTCCTTCCTCTCCTACCTTCCTCTATCTTTTTCTCTCTCTCTCTCTCTCTCTCTCTCTTTTCCTTCTAATCCTCTTTCCTCCCCCAACACACACACACACACACTCTCTCTCTCTCTCAACATCTACACTAAAATCAATGCATATAGTGCAAGAAAAATAGAATTATAAATCACTATCCACACTGAAATCAATGCATCAAATGCAAAAAATCATCTTCCCTCTCTCCCCCCTCCAACTCCATCTCTCTTTCCCTCCCTCTCTACACACTCTCACATCCTCTCTCTCTTCCTTCCCCTCTATCCCTTTCTCTCTCAGATCTCTCTCTCTCTATATCTCCCTCTCTCTCCCTCTCTCTCCCTCTCTTCACCCTCCAACTATGTTACTATATCCCCCTCTCTCTCATTCTCCCCCTATTCCCTCATCTCTCCCTTCTTTTCTCTTTATCTCACTAGCCTTCTGTCTCTCTCTATTTCTCCCTTGTCACTCCCTCTCTCTCCCCACTTATCACTCCCTATGTAAATACATTACTCTGGATCCAGAGTTTGATATTATCTGTATTTACACTGAAATCAATGAATCTAGTACAAGTAAGAAAATAAGATTAGAAACCAACATCTACACTGATATCAATGCATCTACTGCAAGAAATCAAATAATATTAGAAATCACCATATCAAAAGTTTACATTACTCTTGATCTATCAAACTTTACATTTGAAATCACCGTCCACACAGAAATCAATGCATCAAGTGCAAGAAATCATTTTCCCTCTCTCCCCCCTCCAACTCCATCTCTCTTTCCCTCCCTCTCCACTCTCCCACATCCTCTCTCTCTTCCTTCCCCTCTATCCCTTTCTCTTCCACATCTATCTTTGTCTCTATCTTGCTCTCTCTCCCTCTCTTCACCATCCAAATATGTTACTATATCCTTGCCTCTCTCCTTCTTCCCCCATTCCCTCCATCTCTCCTTATTTTTCTCTTTATCTCACCCCCAAACGTACACATACTCTCTCTATTTCTCCCTTGTCACTCCCTCTCTCTCTCCACTTCTCGATCTCTCTATGTATTTTTCTTCCCTCCCTCTCTCACCCTTCAACTCCATCTCTATATCCCTCCCTCTCTCCTCCTCCTCTCTCTCTTCCTTCCTCTCTTTCCCTTCCTCTCCTACCTCCCTCTCTCTTCACCCATCTCTCTTCTCTCTCCCTCTCTCTCTTTTCCCTCCAATATAAAATGGAAGAGAAATAGGAAAATATGGTATTTGGCCCACTGTGTTAAATTTATATACGTAGGGAGTGAAGTGATTTTTCATTAGGGCCGACATTAGATTAATTTGATTAAATTTTAAATATTAAATATTAAACATTATTTTTACATTTACGTTTACATGTTTATTGTTACCTGAGATAGGAAATGCATATAGTGTACTTTAATTTGGCCCATGGTATTTAGCTAAGGATTCACCTAAATAAAACCACTTTTTGAGTGTTCCTAAATATAAATAGGATTATGGAGTAAATATAAAAATACTTTTTATTTATTTATCATACCTATGGTTTATTTATATTCTATTTATTTACCATACCTATTTTATAAATATGGTATTTGGCCCATGGTATTTAGCCCATGATATTAAAGTGGTACATTTCTATACACTCATACATATCAAAAGTTTACATTAATTAAATTTAATAATATTAATATTATAATATAATAATGTGAATATTAGAATTAATAATAATAATAATATTAATATTAGGGTTAATAAATTTTTTTTGACATGTATTAATAATAATTTGGCCCATGGTATTTAGCTCAAGATTCACCTAAATAAAACCATTTTTTGATGTTCATAAATATAAATAGGATTATGGAGTAAATATAAAAATTCTTTTTATTTATTTACCATATATATGGTTTATTTACATTTTATTTATTTACCATACCTCTTTTATAAATATGGTATTTGGCCCATGGTATTCAGCCCATGGTATTAAAGTGGTAAATATATCAAAAGTCTACATTACTCACATGACATCTACACATCTATATACACTCCGACATATCAAAAGTTTACATTACACACATTACATCTACACATCTCTATATATTGGGCCCCACATATCAAAAGTTTACATTACAAACATTACATCTACACATCTCTATATATTGAGCCCGACATGTCAAAAGTTTACATTACACACGTTACATCTACACATCCCTATAAACTGAGCTGTAGAGCGCGTTATTTTTGTTTTTTATTTATTTTTTAATCTAAATATCTCATTCGATACATATTTATTAAAATAATTTTTTGATCTAATGTTTATAAATTGATGTATTTATATACACCAATCATATTCTATATTTAATTACATTTCACATATTTTTAATATAATAAATATCTTTATTATAATTATTTCAAATAAATATAATTGGTTCTTAGTAATAAATTTTTCATAATACTTTTTACTTTTTATTTTTATGGATGATGATGATGGTTAAGGTCATAATACTTTTTACTTGGTAGTATTATTATAGAATAATAATAATACTTTTTACTTCTCTCCAAGCTTTTTGAGCATAGGATTTTAAAACAAACTAAATAATTCTGTATAAAATATTTTGTCAATCAGTGTGATTCATCATCATCATCAAGACAAGATGATAAATCTGATCTAGGAACCAGTCTAAATAGATGAGGAGAACCCTAACTAGCCGTTGTAAAAAACAGCTATATTTAAACAGCTAGTCTTAAACAGCTAGTCTTTAACGGCTAGTTTTTTTACTAATATGGGCAATGATGCATCCACACTATTTATTCAATAAAATTGATTGGATTTTCACTTTGTTGTGAGAATGAACCACATTAGTTGATTCGAAACGTCTACTAAATATAATAAATATTATAATATTATACTAAATATTATAATATCTCCATTAAAAATCTTATATATGAATTGAATATTAATATCTACTAAATAATAATAAATATTATAATATTATATTTTAATGTTAATTAACCATTTATTTTTTAACATCTTAAAACAATTATATATATATATATATATATATATATATATATATATAAAACAATTGTGAAAAAATAGCTATAACATTGAGAGTGCAGGCTTCTGTGATCCATAAAGTCCTTCTCCTTGTTTCTAATTTTATTCTTTCATATATATTTATTTATTGATTTTATTCCATTATTATTATTATTATTATTATTTAATTAATTTATGACTTTGACTTGAATATATTTTTTTACTGTTGATGTTTTTTGTTTTTTGTTTTTTATTTATTTATTTTTATTTATTTATAAGATGGTTAGTTATATTTTTATTATTTTATAATTTTCGATCGTTTTTAACTCTTTGGGGTTTTGACCGTTGCTTCTCTCTTCTTAGTTTAAATATGCAAAATATATTATGTGATTTCTCGGAAGATTAATTTAAAAAGCAGCTAGCTCTTGTGCCATTTCCAACTCATGTTTCTTTAGTCTCTTCTAGCGTATTGATGATTCTGAGGTATGAGAATATGGTGGTTCTTCAGATGGATTTTCTATAACTGGTTGCTCTTCAAATTAACTCAGCCATGTTATAGTCTCTTCAATTGGTATTTCCAATTGATGTCTACGAAGTACCTTTCATGTTAGATGTGAATAGAGAAGCACTACTTGTGATGAAGATTATTCTTATTCTTGAGTTTTTTCAATTTCCTCTAGGTACTTTCTTCTACCTGCAAATTTGGGGATGCGTGATGTGGATGACAATGTGGCTCTTACTCTACTAGTTGTTGAACTAGTTGTGGTGGTATGTGGATGAAGTGTTGAAGTGATTCTACCTTTAACAAATCTATTACTAAAATCTCTTTTCATGCTCTATTTATGTAGCCAATTTTCATGCTCTATTTATGTGGATGAAGTGTTGAAGTGATTCTACCTTTATGCATCTTAATTTTCATGCTTTATTTATGTAGCCAATTTTATGCTTAAATTAGAAACCAAATTCTATTTATACTTCTCCAAAAAAAGTGCCAAAAATGCCAGTGAATTCTATTTCTTGAGAACTTTATTACATTTAAATCATCAATCCTAATTGGTAAATTTGTGAATTCTATTTCTTGAGAATTTTGTTACATTTAAATCATCAATCCTAATTAGTAAATTTGTTAAGTGTAATAGAGGATCAAATTTCTAACTATTCTATTGAAATTCAACGTAATTGCAATCTAATTCTACCCTTTCTCTGCCGTTCTGAACTATGAGTATTCGGAGAACTCATGAGGTCATCTTCAACCGGCCTGGAGATAGATTTCATGCGGCAACCATCTGGATTCAACGTTTTCTCACTATCCTTTCTCGGCGGTTTAGGAGAGAAAGAACCAGAAGCAAAAGCCTCCAATGCTCTTGCAGTCAGGGGGCGGACACTTGTGCTTTGCCTTCGTACGTTTTCCTGTAGAGTACTTTCATTGGTTTCTTGAGGCTTGATAAAATGGCTTTCATATGGATCAGGGCTTGAGGACTGTGGAACTCCTGGATTATTAAACACATCCTGAGAGTGCCAAAAATTTGCCTCAGAATAAGAAGTTTCTTCAAACTTTGAAGCTTGTGAGACTTGTCTGCTTATTTCTGAGACAGAATTGATCTTCATGTATATTGGATGATCATAGGGGAAGTTTAAATCAGGAACTATCCCAGGTGTCAATCTGCGTATCTGAGAGATCACAGAACTGTTATTAATCTTATTTCCAGAAAGCGAATCTGTACTCAGAGAAGTAGCATTGATGCTTCTCTCGGCACTTGCTTGAGTTGAAGATGGTACGGATATTCTTATTTCTGATGGACTGACACCTAAAAGAGGTTCAGGCTCAAGAGATTCTCCTTGGGGTCAAATTTCAGCACTGTTGTTTGATCTTTGACTCGGAATAGAAGTTTCTTCAGGATCATAGGAGTAGGTTTAAATCAGGAACTATCAAGGTGTCAATCTGCATATCCTAGAATTCTAAGGTTCAAGATGGTAGGGATATACTTATTTCTGAAGTGAACTGGCACCTAAAGGGTTCGAGGGGCTCAGGAGATTCTTCCATTGTTGTTTGACCTTTTGACTCACAATATTCTACCAAACTAGCTGCACTTTTATCCTCTTTGTAGTTTATACAGGGAGTTAGTTCCCTCTGCTTCAAGGCAGAGAGCAGGGAATCCTTCCGATCAGGGGTTGGTTCCTTGCGCATTCCAAAAATCTCATTCCTATCAACTACATTACCGGCTGACTTTTCCAAATTACAGTTCAATGAATCCCCCTCCAGAGGCAACGTCACTCTTTCTCGTATCCTAGGTGTTAGACTGGTGTCAACAACTGTAAATATAAAGGATTGTACTTGTTTAGGTTGAAGGTAGGAACAGGGATGGCCTGCATGCCCATTTTCTTCATCTGCATTCTCAGAAGTATGGAAGCATTCTGGCTTCACTTCGACTCCTGTTATACCATGTGTGTCTAGTTCAAGCAGCCTTGGATCTGATGCCACCCAGCTTAAAACCTCACTAACAGAATTAAAATAGTGAATTCCTTTTGTTAGATCTTTTCTTGAAAACTTCTGTACACCAGGGATCAGAAACACTGAAGTCTTCCTCAATTCATAGGCTGCTTTGTCGGGTTTCTCAGAATGCCATCCCTTTGCCAAGAGACGAGGCCACACTGCTTCCCAAAATAAGTCATCTGCTTGAGCTTTGCTGAGCCTAAAATATCCAATTACAAACTTAATAATATCTTCAGTAGAAAGACTGGAAAATGCCTTGCCATTAGGAATTTTATAACGAGAAGTCCTGACTGGGTTTTTCTTTGTTGGGTGTCTGACAGCCGCAGTAAGATCTTCCTTGCCAGCTTTGCCAATTCCCACGGCTTGAACAAGTGCATTTGGTCCTGCTAATTCTTTCAGCTTTGCAACAAACTCTTCCATAGAAACTCTTCCATCATTGAATGCCTTTGTTACCTGTTTATCAGAAAAACCCGTGAGACCTTATAGCTGTAAGAACATTCAAAATATCATAATAGTAGTAAGGCAATATACTTTGCAACTGGGAGACTTTTTTTGAAATGTGTTTCATAATTGCATTGAGCAAAAACATAAATCGAGATTATTACGAAAATAAGGACAGCGGATAGGCTATCAACACAAAATTGGATCAAGGGATAAAATATTAAAAGACAAAGCCCAAAATCTCAAACCAGACTCCCAAGAACAGCAAATCTAATGAGAGACAAAACATGGGAGAGGCGAATGAGCTAATTCCCTTTACAAATCCCTGGGATTTCATACACGGAAGAAGCCTGAGCCTGGAAAAAGTAAACAAAAACATTCCTTTACAGCTTCTTGGGCAACATACGAGGGAGCAGCATGTGCCTAGGCAAGAAAATCACTCAACTCTGCCAATACAGTGTGCAGGGGAAATTCCTTAAAGTTCATAACCCAGATCTTAAAAAGCAACTGTTCTTACTCAAAGAATTGAGTTCACTTTTGTGAATGATGCCTACATGTTTCTCATCATAGGTTAATTTGTCATTTTGGTAAAATCTATTGCAAAACCAAGAAGATTATTGTGGTCCAACTGGATTATGAAATTCAGTTCATATGTATCAGTTACAACTTACAAGATGTATCATGACATCACATCATAATGCAAACTCTATTTGCACCCCAATTAAACTAAATTGGTTTCGTAGACATTAAAATGTCATATCAGCATTCCATTGATGTACGATCAGATTAACAACAGCATACCATTTTTACATTTACATAACAAATTGAATTTTTGGCGACAAAACTTTACCTCTGGGATCTCATGTTTCAAATGCTCAGGTATGTCAGGAATAAGGCGTGCCAACAATTCCTGTTGCCGCCATCTAGAGAAAATGCGTTTCCCTTGGATACACTTTCTGCTTCTTGTCTTTCTAGATTCTGCCCATCTGCAATATGACTCTGTATTGAAGAACTTGCCATAATAGTGTGATAATATATCCCCCATTTCTTTAGTTTCCACAAATCTTTTCACTGCTTTAAGATTTTTTCCAAAAATAGACAGACCAAGTATGAATAAATCTTCCTCAGTTTTACTCCAGGATGCACTTGGGCTGCCGGGCACTATCATGTAACCTTTTGAGCTTGCATCTTCCCCCATATTATGTATTGCTGAACCTGGCAATTGGAATCAATGCAGTGCTTGTTTGAGTTTTTCATCTTCTTGACCATCTTCCAACCAACCCTGCCCCTTTTTCTTCCACGCCCATGAGAATAGGAAGAAGTATCAAGCACAGTCTTCGCTGCCACAGTAGATTCTGTCAAGGTATCCTCTGGTCTTAAGAAATCTGTGTTCAAACCAGCTGTAATATACATATTGTCTTCTCTGAGTTGGCCACTGTTACTGATCGCATGGGTACATTGATCATTTTCCAGTTCAGATAAATCAACCTGACACAATGGACAATCTTTTTTTATGGCTCCAACTGGGGAAGACTGCTTTGAAGGGAACTCATTATCTGAGAGTGTTCCATTTCCAAAAGGTGTAAAACAACTTATCTGCATTACTGGCACAGGTAATCCCTCCACAAACAGTAGCTCAAATTCATCAGCCTTGTCATCTTTATAATCCCTACTGTAATTTATTCCGAGTTGATCACAGCCCATTTGCAGCTTAAATGGTGACACGTTGACTTGATACTTATCTCCAATCCGGGGGGGATTATGTGGACTATCAGAGTCATCACTGGAGTAAGTAGATGCTGATGACAGTAATGGACTTCCACATATTTCATTAATTGGCTCACTCCCATCATTGCTTTCATGAAGAGATGGCTGCATTTCCTGTATTGTGAAAGCCAGTCTCTTCATCTAATGACAGTATAGAGATCTGAACAGACAAACAGTTTTTTCAAGAGCCCAGCATTATCAAGTTCAAGGCCATAAACAGCAGTAGCGACACACACACTCAAGTACTTGAAATGGAAAATTGCCAGATAACAGAATAGACAAACCTAGATTCAACACATCAAACAGTACAGTGGTTTCCTTTTCATTTAGTCCTAGCCAAATCTGAAAGCATAATAATTGAGTTCAGAGTTAATCTACGTTTGTTTCATCATTAACATAAGATAAGCTTATTATGGTACAAATGTAAGGATCAACTCAGAAATTCCTCTAATTGATTGATTGCACATCTCATAAATCCTGGATAGACTGAGAAAATTCAATGCCAAATTAACACTGCTGTAAAAGAA
Organism: Pinus albicaulis; assembly: GCA_034641835.2. Taxonomy (NCBI): domain Eukaryota; kingdom Viridiplantae; phylum Streptophyta; class Pinopsida; order Pinales; family Pinaceae; genus Pinus; species Pinus albicaulis. The sequence continues at coordinate 14,934 of JAXQQM020077404.1, read as the reverse complement.
GAAATTCATCTTGACTAGCAACCATGATTTCAATCTTGCAGATGACTTAGAGCTAAGAGATTGAGGCTTCTGTTGAAAATTGAGATACATAGACACAGGTTTCAGTATTAGGGTTGGGTCCTCTCAAATGAATAAATAAAATATGGGGGAAGATGCAAGCTCAAAAGGTTACATGATAGTGCCTGGCAGCCCAAGTGCATCCTGGAGTAAAACTGAGGAAGATTTATTCATACTTGGTCTGTATATTTTTGGAAAAAATCTTAAAGCAGTGAAAAGATTTGTGGAAACTAAAGAAATGGGGGATATATTATCACACTATTATGGCAAGTTCTTCAATACAGAGTCATATTGCAGATGGGCAGAATCTAGAAAGACAAGAAGCAGAAAGTGTATCCAAGGGAAACGCATTTTCTCTAGATGGCGGCAACAGGAATTGTTGGCACGCCTTATTCCTGACATACCTGAGCATTTGAAACATGAGATCCCAGAGGTAAAGTTTTGTCGCCAAAAATTCAATTTGTTATGTAAATGTAAAAATGGTATGCTGTTGTTAATCTAATCATACATCAATGGAATGCTGATATGACATTTTAATGTCCACGAAACCAATTTAGTTTAATTGGGGTGCAAATAGAGTTTGCATTATGATGTGATGTCATGATACATCTTGTATGTTGTAACTGATACATATGAACTGAATTTCATAATCCAGTTGGACCACAATAATCTTCTTAGTTTTGCAATAGATTTAACCTAAATGACAAATTAACCTATGATGAGAAACATGTGGGCATCATTCACAAAAGTGAACTCAATTCTTTGTTTTTAAGATCTGGGTTATGAACTTTAAGGAATTTCCCCTGCATATTTTGAATGTTCTTACAGCCATAAGGTCTCACGGGTTTTTCTGATAAACAGGTAACAAAGGCATTCAATTATGGAAGAGTTTCTATGGAAGAGTTTGTTGCAAAGCTGAAAGAATTAGCAGGACCAAATGCACTTGTTCAAGCCGTGGGAATTGGCAAAGCTGGCAAGGAAGATCTTACTGCGGCTGTCAGACACCCAACAAAGAAAAACCCAGTCAGGACTTCTCGTTATAAAATTCCTACTGGCAAGGCGTGTTCCAGTCTTTCTACTGAAGATATTATTAAGTTTGTAATTGGATATTTTAGGCTTAGCAAAGCTCAAGCAGATGACTTATTTTGGGAAGCAGTGTGGCCTCGTCTCTTGGCAAAGGGATGGCATTCAGAGAAACCCGACAAAGCTGCCTATGAATTGAGGAAGACTTCAGTGTTTCTGATCCCTGGTGTACAGAAGTTTTCAAGAAAAGATCTAACAAAAGGAATTCATTATTTTAATTCTGTTAGTGAGGTTTTAAGCTGGGTGGCATCAGATCCAAGGCTGCTTGAACTAGACATACATGGTATAACAGGAGTCGAAGTGAAGCCAGAATGCTTCCATACTTCTGAGAATGCAGATGAAGAAAATGGGCATGCAGGCCATCCCTGTTCCTATCTTCAACCTAAACAAGTACAATCTTTTATATTTACAGTTGTTGACACCAGTCTAACACCTAGGATACGAGAAAGAGTGACGTTGCCTCTGGAGGGGGATTCATTGAACTGTAATTTGGAAAAGTCAGCCGGTGATGTAGTTGATAGGAATGAGATTTTTGGAATGTGCAAGGAAGCAACCCCTGATCGGAGGGATTCCCTGCTGTCTGCCTTGAAGCAGAGGGAACTAACTACCTGTATAAACTACAAAGAGGATAAAAGTGCAGCTAGTTTGGTAGAATATTGTGAGTCAAAAGGTCAAACAACAATGGGAGAATCTCCTGAGCCTGAACCTCTTTTAGGTGCCAGTTCATCAGAAATAAGCATATCCCTACCATCTTCAACTCAGAATTCTAGAATATGCAGATTGACACCTGGGATAGTTCCTGATTTAAACCTACCCTATGATCCTGAAGAAACTTCTTATTCCGAGTCAAAAGATCAAACAACAGTGCTGAAATTTGACCCCAAGGGAGAATCTCTTGAGCCTGAACCTCTTTTAGGTGCCAGTCCATCAGAAATAAGAATATCCGTACCATCTTCAACTCAAGCAAGTGCCGAGAGAAGCATCAATGCTACTTCTCTGAGTACAGATTCGCTTTCTGGAAATAAGATTAATAACAGTTCTGTGAACTCTCGGATACGCAGATTGACACCTGGGATAGTTCCTGATTTAAACTTCCCCTATGATCATCCAATATACATGAAGATCAATTCTGTCTCAGAAATAAGCAGACAAGTCTCACAAGCTTCAAAGTTTGAAGAAACTTCTTATTCTGCGGCAAATTTTTGGCATTCTCAGGATGTGTTTAATAATCCAGGAGTTCCACAGTCCTCAAGCCCTGATCCGTATGAAAGCCATTTTATCAAGCCACAAGAAACCAAGGAAAGTACTCTACAGGAAAATGTACGAAGGCAGGAAAATGGTTGCCGCATGAAATCTATCTCCAGGCCGGTTGAAGATGACCTCATGCGTTCTCCGAATACTCATAGTTCAGAAAGCAGGGACTTTCTAGGTCAGTAGAATACAAGTGTGGAGTCTGTCGAGGATGATGACACAGTAACAGTCAAGTAGGTGTTAAGTCACTTGAAATTCACTTGAAATTCTGAAGCAGAGAAGCCGCTGGAAGGACAGCAGCAGAACGATGATGACTGGGAATTCACTGTTCCAAAGGCTGGGAATGGCTGTCTAATTCGCCATGACCGCCAGCAGTTTCTAAGATCTAAGATCTGCTTTTCTGTTGCCTAATGTTTTCTTTGTTGTTCTTTATAAATGTTTCAGAAAACGGCACTTGGAAGTGGTGATGCAGAGTTTATATATGCCAAATTGTATCAGGCTTGGCACAATGGACTCTGGAACCATGCCAGCTTGTATTTCTTATTGGTGATGATCTCTACAATCGTCTACATAGTGCTGAGTAGTACATCTACATAGTGCTGAGTAGTACATCTACATAGTTGCAAAAATGATTGGATAAAGATTTGTCTTCAATTGTATGATTAAAATTACAAGTTATATGACCAACTGAATTTGTGATTGTCTCATGGAAATTAGTTTAGGACTATGACTGTAGAATTAAATTGCAATTATTTTTCATAAATTAGATTTTTTTTACGTTGAATTTCATAGTTAGAAATTTGACCCTAAGTATATTGTGTATTACACTTAATAAATTTACCAATTAGGATTGATGATTTAAATGTAACAAAATTTTCAAGAAATAGAATTTACAAATTTATCAATTAGGATTGATGATTTAAATGTAACAAAATTCTCAAGAAATAGAATTCACTGACATTTTTGGCATTTTTTTTTTTGGAGAAGTGTAAATAGAATTTGGTTTCTAATTTAGGCATAAAATTAGCTACATAAATAGAGCATGAAAATTAGGATGCATGAATAGGAAAAAAGATTTTAGTGATAGATTTGTTAAAGGTAGAATCACTTCAACACTTCATCCACGTACCACCACAACTAGTTCAACAGCGAGTAGAGTAAGAGCCACATTGTCATCCACATCACGCATCCCCAAATTTGCCAAATTTGCAAGTAGAAGAAGGTACCTAGAGGAAATTGAAAAAACTCAAGAACAAGAATAATCTTCATCACAAGTAGTGCTTCTCTATTCACATCTAACATGAAAGGTACTTCGTAGACATCAATTGGAAATACCAATTGAAGAGACTATAACATGGCAAAGTTAATTTGAAGAGCAACCAGTTATAGAAAATCCATCTGAAGAACCACCATATTTTCATACCTCAGAATCATCAATAGGCTAGAAGAGACTGGAAAAACATGAGTTGGAAATGGCACAAAAGCTAGAACTAGCAAAAAAACTAGAGGAAATGAAAGAAGAAAAGTACATCAAAGGAAAACAAAAAAAAAAAAAGAATTTGACTTCTCCATTTAGAATCCAATAACTAATGTGAATGCTTGGTCAAATCTCTAGTTGCTTCTGGATTCATCAATAGTTATAATAGAATTCTTGCTGCCATCATTTTGTTTCGAGTAATGTCACTTTATTCCATTGTAGGTTGTTGGTATACTGAACGAAAAAATAGCTTATATGTTGGGTATTAATAGTCGTATGTTTTCGGGTGGTTTGGAAATCCGATATCTTGGACGGGTGGGTGGAATTGATATGATCTTCTTCACTTTCAAATGTTTTAAATAATTATATTACACCTTGAAATGAGTATATATTGTGGATTGGTAAGGTAGAAATAATTTCTTTCTTATTTTAGGGCTCACAGACACCCTAAATATAAATAATAATACTATTTAATATAAAATATTATAATAAAAAAATTTAATGAATAATTATATTTATTTGAAATAATTATAATAAAGATTTTTATTATATTAAAAGTATGTGAAATGTAATTAAATATAAAATATGATTTCTCTTTATAAATATAAATCAATTAATATACATTAGATCAAAAGATTATTATAAACCAATTAATAAATATTAGATCAAAAGATTGTTTTAATAAATATGTATTGAATGAGATATTTACATTATAAAAAATAAAAAATTAAGCAATAAGAAATAAAAATAATTCAATTATAATTTATTATATATATATATATATATAACCATGGAGATTTTTAACTCTTAAATAGGTTTCTTGTAGTATTATGGGTCAATACCATGGTTTACTAATACCATATGTCAAACAACTATTTCTTTCTTTTTTCTGTCAAAAGTAGTTTTATATTATCATTTTGAAATATACATTACAAAACAGCATAGTTGCATTACATCTAACCATCACAGGATTCAAAAGAAACTAGGCCAAAGGCCTTCCAAACAGTAATCCTCAAAAGAAACCAGGCCAAAGGCCTTCCAAACAGTAATCCTAGATGTAAGCCAAGGCAACCGGTACCTATGGTTATTTCTAACACAAAATTGGCAAAAAGAAGTACAATGCAAATCATCATGGAGGAGGATTAGGAGGGAATACTGGTGGCGCAGTGAAGAGGCCTGCACAGTTGTGGACATGATAGTCAATATGTTCTACCTGGATTTCCAGCGGACGAAGGTGGTCATGAGAGCACCGCAACTGACGTTGAAGACTCTTTAGAGCATCCAAAGTTTCGTTCTGCATATGTTGAATATCATTGATATATGAAATAAGTTCATTTATTTCTTCATACCTCTGCTCCCACATGTTATCCAGGTTGAGTTGAATATGTTGAAGCTGGGTTGCAAACACGTTCAGGGTGACCGGGGCTTCCACTTGGCCCAGGGAGCGAGCTAGAGAGACCGCCATCGCTGCCACAGAGTGTTGGCTCTCTGTGGATTCCAAGTCAAAGCTGGGTTCACCATTTGTCCTTCGTTCTTCCATGTCGCACCCGAGACCTCCTCTGCGAGCTCTGCCTCTTTGTCGCGACATACAACTAGTCTTCCCACCTCACGCTACTGCTGGGTTGAAAGGCCCCTCTCCCACACAGGACACCTCACCCCAATTCCCTTTTCTAGTGTAAATACCAGTACCTTTAACATGCCCCCCGACAACTAACCGCTCGCAAGAACACACAATAATCTTGGGTGCCAATTCCACTCCCCTTCTTTCTGCAAACAGAACCCAATATGAAAGCATTCACCAGGGAGTCTGAACCCTTGAGCACCACCTGATCCCAAGCCAACACTGCTCCCCTACCTCGTCCGTGAACACCAAGAGCCACACCACCACTCAAGACCAATCTTTTGACAAGATGCATGCCCAATTGGGCTTCCTTCCTGCCACTAGCAGAGTAGATGTTACTCCAAACTCGGGGCCAATCTCAGCAACTGCAAGATTTCTAGGATCCCACGGTCGAACACTATACTAGACCCAATTCCTGAACTTCCTAACATTCCAATTTGCACCCTGTACAGGAGGCTCAAGCCATGGCTTGAGTTCAGATGCCGCGACACAGGGTGGTCTCTCCCGCCTCACACGCATCATTGCCCAAAACTCATCACCCTTGATAATACCCTAAGATCATCACAATGGTGCACGAACCAATGTGCCATTACCCTGATCGTGTGAGAGATTTTAATGCTCATTGATGGCATGTGGACGCTGGGCTAACCCTCCCGCATTCACCACCTCCATTTGGCATATTGACATGACACCCCCAATCGAGATATGCTAAACAACTATAACTCATATTCATATGACGTTTATTTTGATTAATCAATTTAATTAAAATGGTAAAAATGACTTAATTACTTTTAAGATAAGTCTCAATCTTTCATCTATGAATATTGTGATTATTATTTAAAATATTCTAAAATATTGTGAGGATGTTAAATACCTACCATCTACCTAATACTTATTGATAATTAAATTAAAAAGTTAAAAACCCTATTCCAAAATACACACTTATTCATATAATAGTATTTCCATTTAAATTGAATCTACATTTACATGTTTGAAAATTTAAATCAACTTATATAAAAATAAATAAATATAAATATAAATATAAATAAAATAAAAAATATAAATTAATAAATAAATAAAATATTTTATTTTATTTTAATTAATTAATTAATTAATTTATTATTATTATTATTATTTTTTTAATTATTTTTTTTAATTTTATTTTTTTTAATAAATAAATAGAAATAATAAATAAATCAGAAGTAAAATAAAAATATAATAAATAAAAATAAATAAAAAACTGAATAAATTATAAATAAATAAACAAATAAATAAATAAAATATAAATAAATAAATAAATAAAAATATAAAAGATAAAATATAAATATAAATAAATAAATAATAAATAAGTAAATAATGTCAAGAATTAGGAATTTGGCTTTTGTGATCCATAAAATGTGTGTAAAAATTTTTCGGTGAAAATCACATAAAAGAAATTTGTGTCGACGCGTTTCGAACCAGCGAGTGTGGTTCATCATCAGGACAAGATGAGAAATCTGATCAGGAAACCAGTTTAAGTAGAATAGGATTACTCCAACTAGCCGTTAGATCATGTCAAGAATATAAGTTAGATCAATTTTTCCTTCATCTTAATAGCTAATCTAGTTCCATAAAATTCACCATGGAACATGAGGTGGATGGTAGCCTTCCTTTCCTTGATGTCCTTATCTCTAGAAATGATGATGGTTCTTTCTCCCATCAAGTTTTTTGAAAGAAAACCCATACTGAGCAATATCTTCATGCTAGCTCCCACCATTTCCCTGCTCAAAAATTAGGCGTCCTTAGCACCTTAGCCACGAGGGCGCTGAGAATCTCTGATGAGTCTCACCTTGAGGGGGAAAAGACCCATCTGTTGAATGTCTTTTGTAATAATGGTTATAGTATGTCGCAGGGCCTCAAAGCTTTCCTCAAAGCGGAAAAAGGTCCTTCTGTTAAAAATAAAAATAAAAAAGAACCTAGTGAATGGTATGGCAGTGTCAGCCTTCCGTTCATCCAGGGTACCACTGATAAGATTGCTAAAATCCTTAAAAAGCATAAGGTATCCTCTTATTTCAAGCCCCTTAATACAATTCGTAGTTCTCTAAAATCGGTTAGAGATCCGATTGACCCCAGGGATGGAAAAAGTGTCTACGTCATTCCTTGTTCCTGTGGGACTCCTTACATTGGTGAGACGGGTCGGTCTATTAATCAGAGGATCTGTGAGCATGCTGCTGATATCAAGCATAGAAGATATCGCTCGTCCACCTTAGCTGAGCATGTAGAAAAGACTAACCATCATATTTACATAGAAGATGCTAAGGTCATTGCTAGAATCGACCATTTCCATCATCGTAAGTTGAGAGAGGCCATTGAAATTGAAAAAGGCCCGTTAATCTCAATAGAGATGACCGTTGGAATATCAGCAGGTGCTGGATTCCTGCCTTATATTCTTGACATTATTTACTTATTTATTTATTTATTTTTTATTTTTATTTATTTATTTATATTTTATTTATTTATTTTTATTTATTTATTTGTTTATTTATTTATTTATTTATTTAAATTTATTCCCCTTTTAATTTATTTTTATTTATTATATTTTTATTTTACTTCTGATTTATTTATTTATTTATTATTTCTATTTATTTATTAAAAATAACAAAATAAAAAAATAAAATAAATAATAATAATAATAATAATAATAAAATTAATTAATTAAAATAAAATAAAATATTTTATTTATTTATTTTTATTATTTATTTATTTATTTATATTTTTTATTTTATTTATATTTTTATATTTATTTTTTTATTTATATTTTTATTATTATTATTATTTTTATTTTATTTTTTGAAATTTTTTTTGGTAGTAATCACATGCAAAATTTTTAATGTTTTATTTTTATTTTTTATATTTTTATATTTTATTTATTTTTATTTATTTTTTATTTTTTATTTTATTTTATTTATTTATTTTTTTGACTCTATGTTTGACTATTTGATAGATGGTTTGTTATAATTAAATTATATGAATAAGAATTAATTATATTTATTAATTAATAATAATAATTGATTATTATATAATTTAATTAATCAAATTAATAAGAAAAATTTACATATATACACCACGATTTGTTAAATTACTTACCATTATATTAATTAATTGGTTAATTAGTTGTATAAATATATTAAAGGTTTTATAAATAAATAAAATAATAATGATAAATAAATAAAAATTAAATAAATAAATAAATAATGGAATATTTACTTTTTCAAAGTCAAACTAGCCGTTATCCTAATGGCTAGTTGAGCCATTTCTACATCTATTTATACTTATTACCAAAAGAATTTCTACTAATTTATATTATGGATCACATAAGCTTAGATTCCAAAAATGAAATATAATGTTAATTTCAAATTACAAAAATATTTTTTTATTTAAATTATAAAATATTTATTTTATTGTATTATAAGAATATAATCAAATTAGAAATTGAATTAATATAAATGAAAGAATCAATTTTTACTTAACTATTATGAATGATTTGCGAAATATAATATTTGAATTTAGGTTTCTGTGATTCATATAATGAAAATCGAGAACATTGTTAGTAAAAAAAATAAAGAAATAAGGGGTGACAGAGAGGGAGGGGTACTCTATGGCCTTGAGGAGGGTAAAGTGTTCACATACTCATGGGGTATAGGTGATATGGAAAATAATAAAAAACATATATATGGTCTATACTAGAAACTTTTGTTAGCCAAAAAAACATTGGGTGGACATACTTCCGATTATGAGAAATTCTCTCATTTGGTCTAAAACTCCCTCAGAAGAAGCAACAAAAGATATCCTATCCAAAGCATATTTCCATGTTCTAAGAGACTACCATGGGTGTAAATAGGTGAATTAAAGATAAATGGACAAATCAAGCATGTTATAATTCTTTAATCTCGGATGAAGTCTGTTAAAAAAAATAGTTAATTTGGTTGATACAAGAAAATATAAAAATGGAAAATATAGAGGCCAATAAAATATAAAAATGGAAAATATAGAGGCCAATAAAATATAAAAATGGAAAATATAGAGGCCAATAAAATATAAAAATGGAAAATTTAGAGGCCAATAGACTTTGTGGCAACCCCAAGAAACACATTCATGGAGACAAGCCTTTGTTTTGGATTGGGACACCAAATACCATATTTATAAAAGAGTTATGGTAAATGAATAAATATAAAAGAGCTATAAAGAGGTATGGTAAATAAATAAAAATATATCAAATAAGATTAGAAATCAACATCTAATTGCCCCAGAGGAGCTCTACAACCCAATATAGAGATGTCAAATAAAAACATAAACATAAAGTAAACGTAACAGGCATAGGGTAGATCTCACATAAAGTGAACATTTAACATGCATGGGGTAGATCTCACATGAATGTAAATGTAAAACTAAACCTAAAAAATCTAAGTAAAAATTTAAATCGTAAACATAAAAACCTAAAAAAATCTAAGTAAAAATTTAAATCGTAAACATAAACTTCAGCTCTAGAGTAAATGTAAATATAAACCTAAACCTAAAAAATCTCAAGTAAATGTAAACATGTACCGTTTATATTATTATTGTAAAAATATATCAAATAAGATTAGAAATCAACATCTAATTGTCCCCAGAGGAGCTCTACAACCCAATATAAAGATGTCAAATAAAAACATAAACATAAAGTAAACGTAACAAGCATAGGGTAGATCTCACGTAAAGTAAACATTTAACATGCATGGGGTAGATCTCACATCAATGTAAATGTAAACCTAAACCTAAAAAATCTAAGTAAAAATTTAAATCGTAAACATAAAAACCTAAAAAAATCTAAGTAAAAATTCAAATCATAAACATAAACTTCAGCTCTAGAGTAAATGTAAATATAAACCTAAACCTAAAAAATCTTAAGTAAATGTAAACATGTACCGTTTATATTATTATGGTTAAGGTTTTTGAGATTTATATGGTTTATAGAACATTAGAAAGATAAGAGATTAATAAGAATTGTTTTTAATTTAAAAAAAATTGTGAGAGAAACTTTCTCAGATCATTATAGTTTTGTTAATGTAAAAGATCAAAAAAATTGGTAGTGTGACCAATATTTTGAAAATAGAATCCAACTTGAGTATAATATGGACAATCTAAAACAAAATACTTTTCATCTTCAACCCTATTGAACACTTGAGAGACTCTTTCACCCCGAAACCTTTTGGGAATTAACTAATGCTTAATCTCACGATGTAGCTCATGAAAATTAGTTTTATCTTGACATATTCATTTTCTTTTTAGTATTAGTCAAGACTCTTATTTACCCATTAAATAAAATAGTAACTTATAGTGTTAAGATGATATATAATTTTATTTATTAAGCCTGAATGTTTCAGAGTCAATACATAATGTAGATAGAACTTCTAAATACCTGTGTAATATAATTGAAGAGCTCAAAGTTTCAGGTGAACACTTCACTCATCTTCACCTGAAATGCCAAACATTATACAATATTCCAAAAAATCTAATTTACAATTTTATTTATTTTTATTTTAAAATAAATTAATAATTTATTTTAATTTTAATATATTTTTTTAAATTTATAACTTATTAAAAAACAAATAATTATTTTAATATTTTAATTATAATTTTTTATTTTATAATAATTATTTTAAATTTATTTTAATTTAAAGTTATCATTTAAAAAAGATATATTTAAAAAAAATAAATTTAAAATTCCACCCAATATATCAATTCCACCCACCGGTCCAAGATGCCAGATTTTCAAACCATCGGAAAACATACAATTAATAGCCAACATATAAGCAATTTTATTGTTCAGTGTACCACAACAGTAAAGTGACATTAATCGAGAAGCGATGAGAGATTTCACCTAGCCAAATCTGAAAGCATAATAATTGAGTTCAGAGTTAATCTACGTTTATTTCATCATTAACATAAGATAAGCTTATTATGGTACAAGTGTAAGGATCAACTCAGAAATTCCTCTAATCGATTGATTGCACATCTCATAAATTCTGGATAGACTGAGGAAATTCAATACCAAACATTGTTGTAAAAGAATAAATTCATCTTGACTAGCAATCATGATTTCAATTTTGCAGATGACTTGGGGCTAAGAGTTTGAGGCTCATGTTGAAAATTGAGATACATAGACAGAGGTTTCAGTATTAGGGTTGGGTTCTTAGAAGATAAACCCATGTTATGATCCATGACTCCATAATAATGTAACGTCCTAGGGTAATTTCAGCCCTTAGGATTCTATGTTTATATGTTTATCAGGGTTACAATAATTCATACAACAACAATGTTCATTTTTTCAACAGTAGACATCATTGAAATAGCAAAAATATTTTCACCATAATAAAGATATCTAACAGAATATGATTCCCAACTAAGTTAGGGATGACTACCCAACCAAACAATAGATCCTTCCAAACAATTATCACAATATAATTTTGATTTTTAAGATCAATACTCAGCAATTCAACTACTTATCCAATCCCACTATGACTATACCAACCATAGTCACAGTTTTATCGGGTCTGACGAGGTTCGCTTGTGAGATTTCATCATCAAGGTCAGTTTCACACAATTCGTTCTTGGTTCTATTGCATTCTGATGGCTCTCGTAAAACGAGGTTATTATCAAGCACATTTTAATTAAATACAATAAATGTGTTATTTGGAGCAGATTATTTGAAAAAACACCTTAGTGTAAAATCTCGTTGGAACCTGGAAGAAGAGATATATAGGATGGGATGATGAAAAGTGACTTTCAGTTGCTGGAGGAATCATAGAGGTAGATTAATCATTTTCTGGGAGAAAAAGTGACTTAATTAAAATAAAATAAAAGAGAGTTACTTAAATAAAATAAAAGGGAGAAGCTTCTAGAATGAAAATAAAATAATAAAATTAAAGTGCTTCTAGAAGGTTGAAGAGAGATCCATCAAGTCTTTAAAAGAGGGGAGAACAAGTCATTGAGATATCTTGGATTTGGAATATTTTCTTTTGGGAAGTTTTGGAACTTGGTTTAAGGTTTAGAGAGCCCTAGGACAAAAGCCCTTGGGTTTCTTGTGTTGGAAAATGAAGGTATTTAATAGATTAATATTGATTCTCCTTACTTGATAATTACTTGTGATGTTTGTGGGTATTTTATTATTTTGGTTTACTTCTTCATCAAGTAATTATAAAAAACATGAAGATCACAAAACACAAGGAACACAAGATAAAGGCTCAATGCCAGGGAAAAACCCCACAACTTCGGAAAACCCAAACAATCCTCTTCTCATAGAATCATATCAAAATGAGACCTTCAAAACCCAAATACTAAGTCTAAGACCTCCTCAAGACCTCCTCAAGCCCCAAGTCAGCCCTCCAAATGATCTCCTCCAAACAAGATAAAATCTACTAAATTCAACTAAGGTCAAACTCTTCACAAACTGCTCTAGTCTAAGTCTCAGTACCGCAACTTTAGGTTTGCAATTCAGCTTGGAATTTTTAGCCTCTACAACTTGCCCAAAAAACCCTAACTTCTCACAGATGTGAGCATAGATGATTCGATTTCCGCTTCTTCTTCCTTCTCTCCTGAATTGTCCTTCTCTCCTTGACTTTTATTCTTGAAAAATCTTCTTATCTTACAGTAGATCGAACTTGTGCAAGTGCTTCGAATGAGTCGATGTCTCATGCTATTTATACAATCTTCAAGAGGTCCAATAGGCCTCTTCTAGGTCGACTTAATCTTGGTAGGGCCGACTTGGTCTTGGGATTCCAAATAATGTTTCTTTCTTAATACAAATTTTGCCAAAAGGATCTTTTACATATGACAATAATTCTTTTGACTCATGACAAATATTTCTTGAAAAACTCTAGGAGCATGAAATGCATGCTTGACCTAGATGACCATTAAATGGAGCATGAAACCCATGCTTGAAAAACAATATTTTATTTCTTCTTTTGTTTGATGCATAAAATATACATAATGACATAAGTACAAATACAATTATGAATACTGAAACTAGTTACTTTTCCAACATCTTGGTGTGTTGGACAAAACCCCAACTCACTCTTGTGTAGATTTCATTCATAAATCTTGTATAGCTTCATCGACATCAATTGGTGAGTAGATCTTAAGCAAATATGTGGGTTGGAAGTGGGGATCAACCAGATCTCCAATTTGGGCTTCATTTCTAGTGATGTAATGGAAGATCACGAGTTATTGTTAGCCATTTGTTGGTATTTATAAGAGATTCTCACAACCCTATTTAATATAATAAGGACGAATTTTTCAGAGTTTGTTGCCATTTCTCGTGTGTATTTTTTAGTTGAAGCATTTCATTTAATTTATGGGTTTTTATTGCAAATTTGATTAATTTGTTGGCAATATCTATAGTGTAAAATTCTGCACATTTTGTGGTGTTTTTGGATGTAATTCATGGAATCATTTTGTCTAAGTAAAATACTTAATGTTTTAACGAAAATGATAAAAAGGGATTTTTGATGCTAGCCTTAGGGTTTAGGAACATTTAAGAGTAAATTTAGGAACATGTATTTCTTGGGTGAGAGAAAATATTTAGTTTAAATAAAATAATAGGAAATTTCACGAGAGCAAAATTCTAGATAAGACATGTGGCTAGGTGATAATCAAATTTATGAAATTTAATAAATAGTTATTTTGCATTTCAAAAAAAGTGTCACATCTAATCCTCCCCTCAAAGACTATAGAAGGAACACATTCTTATGAAAGGGACATGTTGGAGATCCTTAATGTTAAATGGGCATCATAATGGCATTCTAAGTTTTCCAGTGAAAATTTGTGATTCATTGTAAATTGGTGATCTTGAGCATTGTTGATAGTGTGGTGGATAGGAATCATTGACATAGAGAGATCAGGGTTGCAGCCCAAATTCCTACTGGCTAGTGTTATCTTCAACTCCTGCCTACAATAGCATTGTACCTCGAGAAGCCAAAAGGAAGAAGAGTACCTTGTGTTGGTAGGGTAGACAACCAAGTGGGCCCGCAAATTCAGTTAAGCATTGTGGGAATTGCAAAAAACTAATCACTGCAACCAAGATAGAAAGGAATAAGGATCGCGATAACCTGCATTGAGGATTCTACCGTGTGTGAATAGTAACTCATGTAACTTGTTTTAGAGGTTAATTAATAAAACATTTGACGATCCTTGATTATATTTCATGCATTATTGTTTTGTACATTGACAGTGTGCTTAAATATTAAAGTTGTAAAGTTTTTCAATTATATTTATAAAGGTATTTACGTGTTGAGAAAAAAATTGGGGTCATATGCAGGGGCTTACCCATATGAATTTTCATTTATTTTTTTCAAAATTTGAAACTGGTCGATCAGAAGCATACTGCGGCCACAATAGGTGAAGATGATAGTACTAAGAGGGATAAATC
>JAXQQM020081992.1:0-18171 GCA_034641835.2 Pinus albicaulis | reverse complement strand
TTCCAATTCCTAGAGAGATTTTATAGCGGCGAGAAGACCCCAGTTTTCAATTAGAAGAGAGACCAGCACAAAGACAAAGAGTAGCTACAGTTGTGACATAGAGTGATGTAGTCACTGTGCAGAGGTAGCACGAAGTAGCTCGTTGTGGGTGCAGTCCAGTGTCGGGTTCCCTTGGAGGAGTGAGGTTTGCCTCACAAGATTCTTGTCACATCTTCACTAAAAAATTACCAATTCAGATTTACCATAAAAAAAAATTATCGAACCATGGTACTGAAACTTCACATACCATAACAATTATCAAATTATTATAAATAACACAGTTTTTAAATCTAACATAACATATAAATTTCACGAGGCTTGAAATACAATTCTCATTTATATTACCATTGAGCAGAGTTAATGTTAAACATATATATTTGGGCATTATGTTATAGTAACCCATGGTTTATAAGACCGCGAATACATACATTATATTCTCACTGTTCAAAGGTATGCCGGAAATTAATAATGGGAACTTGGGTTCAAAGAAGATTCGTTGAGTAGATCTCCTCGATTCCCAACTCTGACATAAACTTAAATTCCTATCACCTAACAGTAAATTCCATCAGCCAAATGGCTTCCGAATTCACACATTGTATACAGGTGTCGGCTTGAGGTTTCACTGAGGTACATGAGGTTAATGGCGGGAACGGATAAGCCATCATACCATTCTTTCTCGGTATCGGGAGGATAGGTTCTTCGGTAAACACAACTTTTCGTTTTACAGTAGCTCCGCCTTCAGCTGTTCGGATCCATGGCGCGCGTATAACTGGCGTTCCTCCGGTTTAATCGATTCCCCCATGCTTTTAGGTGAGCTTATCTCGTCCTGCTCCAGATGACTACCAGTTGCAGCTCTTATATGTATCCTTCCGCTTCCTCTTTTACTCGTCTCATGCATGTCTCAGCAGAATGTTTATTTCTCTTCTCTAACTCCGAATTTGTTTTAGATTCTCTTGCCAGTTCCTCACTTCCAGGTTCGATGCTTCTTCCCGGAGGTTTACACCAGCTCCACCCCGCCACAGGGTTTCACCAAGTGAGACCTTCATTCACATAGTTACCAAATGTTTAATGGTGAAAGCATCTGAAGGTTCACGGTAGTGATTGTTCTAACTCTCCTGTTGATTTTTGTAGTCGGGGTTTTATTTGACAAGTCAAAATCCGCCTGTCAGGTGAGTTCATTCTCCGTCTCGCTTGTCCACTAGTCTGCTGTCTTTTGTGTTTAATTTTAACAACTGTCTCTCTCTCCGCCTTGCAGGAACAGGTGAGGGAAACCCTCGCTGACCCTTTCGATATGAAGTTGGTCTCGCCGTTTGCTGAGTCGAAGTAAAGACTAAGAAACGCTTCTTTTCCCAGGTACCCTGCAAATCTTCCGTGAATGAGGCTAATGCTTGCTCTACGGGGTTCACACTCTCTGCATCACTGTGTCATACAAGCTAGGTGTAGAGAATCTCACTAGGGTTTTTATTTATTCGTTGTCGAAGATGGTCTCAGAAGTTTTATTGCACATTCCGTGGAACATACTGACTCTTATGTTATGAGGACAACCTCTGTTGTCTCTATTATCGCAAATTTATGGTTTTGATTGGAACGAAATTACACTGTCTGTTCCCTATGCATGTCATAATTTATCTGACTTACTTCTGTTGCTAACGAGTTACCTCTAAGGGTTTATATTTAAGTACTATTGTAGTTTTATTTACGTGCATGTTCTGTTATTTCTATAACTGTACCACCTTGAACAATAGTCACACAGGGAAGCCACTCTCGGCTTTACCCTGGGTTCGGAATTTCAATGATTATTTACTGTTTACGACAGAATACTGTGTTTTATTTCTTTCTACTGGTTTCTTGGCCTTATTCTATAGACCGCGAGTTTACTCATGTCTAAAACGCTTCTAAATGTATTTTAGTCTTTTCTACTTCATGCAATCATACTTAGCAGTAGATTGTTCTGGTTAAGGGTCTTATGGTGCCTCACGGTTCCGGCCGCCGTTATCTCGGCCGCGTATAGGTAGGTAAGATTAAAAGAACAGGGGGGTAAGGTAGGGTTCTACCCTGCCCCGCTCTACAAGTTCATCCGTCAATATTTCATTCAATTGTTACAGGAAAAGATTATATATGTAAGTACTAAATATTGTGTACTATCTTTATCCAGGCTCTCCATTGGTCACTACCATTGCATGTCGATACCTGTGTCTCTTCGTTTTGCTCACTACTGTAACTTGAAATTTCGGTTCATTTAAATATATATATATACTTCTGTTTCCTCTTTACACTAGATACAGTCCCAGTTAATTTGTTTCGCTGCCTACATAGTTTGATTATAAAGCATTGACATTTTCTTGATCTTTCAATGTTATTCTATGTACTGTGTGTAAAGAATTTTCCTCTCATGTAAGATCTCGTCTTTACAGTTTAATGCTAATGAACTGTAGGATTTCCAGCATTATAATAACAGTATTTAAGCTATGGTTCCTACGAGCTTTACATTACTCCTATGATAGCGAAAGATCTGAAATTTCTATTCTTTGTTCATGTGCTATACATAACCACATCATCAACAGAATTTTAATACAAAACCAGAACATCAACAGAATATTAACACTTAAATTCTAGGTATGTTTGTGTTACTTATCTGGCAGAAGCACGTTAACTCTTAAACACTGTGGTCCTCCCAACCTTCAAGGGAGGCAATAACGTCCTCCACTTTCCCCCTAGCTCCAGAATGTCAGTCAGTGCCACGGGAACAGAGAATAAGCTTCTGTTGTGACCTCTGGATGGCCTTTCCAGTCACAGACAGATCTGGTCTTATGGTCTTTCTGTGACTGCTTCTCCACTGGTCTCTCACGCAGCTCTAGAGAATCCTGCACTAACCATTTTCTCCAAAAACTTACAGAACCCCTATCCCTCTCCTGGGATTTTCTTTTATCACTGGAGGGTAGGTAACTATCTTCTAACTGTTCCCAACCACCCATTCTTGGATACTTTTTACCAACAGTTTTAAGAGATTCTTTTTATTTATTTTCTAACTCAGTAATTCCAAGTAACATGTGTTTTTTTGAATTTCCTATACCAAAAGTAATTTAAACAAAATAATAAAATAAACAACTTGTCTTTCAGTTTATTCATGTTAACTAACTCTTAATGAGGCTGTCACAACTCCCCCCCCTGGAAGTAACACCGTCCTCGGTGTTTTCAGCCCATCTCTGCAAAGAGTTATGGGTAAGCTTCCTGCACAAACTTTTCATCCTCCCAAGTAGCTTCCTCAGGTCCAAAGTGCTTCCACTGCACTTTCACCTGAGCAACTACTCTTTTACGGAGTTCAATTTCTCTACGATCAAGTATGCGTCGCGGCTCTACCAGAAACTCTCCGTCCGGTTCTACCTGAATGCTTTGCCAATGAATTATATGTTTTTCATCATGCACGTATCGCTTTAACAAGGACACGTGGAACACGTTGTGTACTCTAATATGACTAGGCAAAGCTAGCCTATAGGCTACTGGTCCCACTCTTTCCAGAATTTGGAAGGGTCCACAGTAGCGAGGGGCTAACTTGGTGCAAGCAGCCCACCTTAAGGTACTTCTTTTTGGCATAATCCTAACATATACGTGGTCACCCACACCGAATTCGCGATAAGATCTTTTCTTATCTGCAAAGATCTTTTGTCGGTCCTACGCGGCCTTCAAATTTTTCCTTATTCTTTTTACTTCAGCTTCTAGCTCAGCCAGCATTTCTGGTCCTAACATCAATTTCGTTTCTGGGCTGCTCCAGTTAATTGGGGTACGGCACTGTCATCCATACAATGCTTCAAAGGGACTCATCTTCAGAGATTCCTGGAAGCCATTGTTATATGCAAACTCCACCAGGTGGAGGTAGTCTTCCCATTTAGCTGGCTGTCGCATTACATACATGCGCATCATGTCCTCTAACACTTGATTCACTCGCTCTGTCTGCCCATCAGTTTGAGGGTGATAGGCAGTGCTGAAGTGTATTTGAGTACCTAAACCTGAGAACAGGGTTTTCCAAAATGCAGAGGTAAACTTAACATCCCGATCTGAAATCACGGTCTTAGGTATGCCATGCAACCTAAAGATTTCCCTCATAAATATGTCTGCAATTTGTACTGTCTTGTAAGTGGATTGCACAAGTATGAAGTGGGTAGATTTACTTAATCTGTCCACCACTACCATGATTTAATCATTTTTCTTCCTTGTTCTAGGTAAGCTTGTGATGAAATCTAAAGAGATTACTTCCCATTTCCATTCAGGAATGGGTATAGGCTGTAGTAGCCCTGCTGGGTGCCGGTGCTCTACCTTAACCTGCTGGCACTCTAAACACTTACTCAAATATTCCGCAATGTCTCTACGCATACCGGGCCAATAATATATCTTCCTAATTGCCGAGAACATCTTCTGATATCCAGGATGACCACTGTAGTTGCTGCGATGGTACTCATCTAGGATTAACCCCTTGAGACTTGCATGATTAGGAACATAGGTCCTTCCGCGAAACATTATCATTTGTTCCTCATTGCTTCCATACTCGGATGGCTTACCTAGCTTCTGATCCTCTTCCATCTGCTGCCACAAAAACTAGTATTCTGGGTCCTTCTGGGCCTCTTCCCTTATTTGTTCTGTTAGCTGGCTCATAGGTTGGCTGTAATACATTGCATAGATCCCATGAAATTTCCTACTGAGGGCATATGCAACTCGGTTTTCTTTTCCTTTAACATGTTGTATGTCCATGTCAAATTCGCTCAAGAAGGTGTTCCACCTTGCTTGCCTAGAGTTTAAATCTGCCTGCTTAAAGTAGTTAGTCAAACTGCTGTGATCTGTTTTGAGTATGAACTTTTTTCCCAGTAGATAATGCCTCCACACTTGGAGAGCATGTACTTCTGCTGTGAGTTCTAAATCATAGGCAGAGTACTTTTGTTCGTGTTCTCTCAATTTCCTGGACTCATAGGCTACTACCTTGCCTTCTTGCGTTAACACCGCACCACTCCTTCCTTGCTGGCATCAGTACACATCACATAATCTTTGCTGGGGTCAGCAACTTTCAGCACTGGTGCTGTGGTTAAAAGTTGTTTCAGCTTCTCAAAGCTGTTCTGACATTCATTTGTCCATTTGAAAGATCTGCCTTTCTTTTGTAAGGATGTAATAAGGTAGGCAATCTTAGAAAATATTTCGATGAACCGTCGGTAATATCCTGCCAGACCCATGAATGACCTGATATCTGCCACATTCTGTGGTACTCGCCATTCCATGATGGTTTTAATCTTTTCGGGATCCACTGCTATTCCTTCAGCTGTCACCACATGACCCAAATACTGGATTTCTGGTTTAAAGAAATCGCACTTGCTGAATTTAGCGTACAGCTGATTCTTCCTTAGTATCTCTAATACTATTCTCAGATGCTCCCTATGCTCTTCTTCGCTCTTGGAGTATATCAGTATGTCGTCTATGAAGACTAGTACAAAGTGATCTAAAAACTGATGAAAAATGCCATTCATCAACCTCATGAAGGTTGCTGGCGCATTTGTCAACCTGAAAGGTAACACTACAAACTCATAATGTCCATATCTGGTGCAGAATGCTGTCTTGCAAACATCCTCATCCTTGATTCGAATCTGATGATATCCCGACCGCAAATATATTTTAGAAAACACCTTGGCACCTCTCACCTGGTCGAATAAATCATCGATTCTGGGTAACGGATACTTATTCTTAACTGTCAACTTATTGAGTTTTCGGTAGTTCATACACATGTGCAAAGTTCCATCCTTCTTTTTAACAAAAAGTACTGGCGCTCCCCATGGTGATACACTTGGCCAAATATACCCTTTATCTAACAACTCCTGCAACTGCATCTTTAATTCTGTTAGTTCTGGTATACTCATCATGTAAGGTGCTCTTGACACAGGAGAGGATCCGGGTAGTAATTCAATAGTGAAGTCAATATCTCTTTTAGGTGGCAGTTCTGGAATGTTTTCTGGAAATACATCCAGGTACTCCTGTACCACAGGAATATCTTTTATATCTACAGCCTTTTCTTCAGATTCGGCATACCCTACCTGAATTGCATACAGCTGACATCCCTTTCGAATACACTTGCTCATTTGAGATGCTGTTATGGGGCATAATTGTACAGGCTTTTTAATTCCTTTAATCTCCTTACGCATACCATCCTGCGCTCTATAATAAATTATCTTTTCCTTACAATCCACCACAAACGATGTTTTTCCTGTCTGGGCTTCGATTCTGCAATGTTACATCATATGATCCCAATGGTAGAATATTTAAATCTACCTCAGCTCGTTCGCAACTTCCAAAGTGCAATTGTACTTTAGCTACCACTATGCTTTAGCTCCGTGAAGTTGAACTAACCATAGTTTTTAAATTTCTGTTTTTTAAATTGCACATTTCCACTAGTTTAGGACTTACATAAATCAAACTAAGTTTTCGAGATCTATTAAATCATATTTGTGTTTAGATAACATAGTACCTTCCAATTCAATCATTGTGGGCTGGAAATCAGCCTGTCGATCCTCCAAAGCTGCGTTTATACATGGTATGTTTCATCCCACGTCCCCCACTGTTGATGCCTCCTGTAGATTTGCCACATTTTCACTCCTTCTTCCTTGCGGGTAGTTCTTAAAATAGTGCGCTTCCCCACAGCCCCAACATTGTAAGGGAGGTTTTGAGTTTTGCCCTTGCTCCGGTTTGCTTGATGCCTCTGTGGGTTTTTCTTCAGCTGGCCACTTGATTCTTTGATGATTCCTATTAAACTGTTTGTTGCCAGCGTTTCGACCTATCCCTTTAAAGTGGCTGCCCTTACTGCTTTTAAAAGTAGAGGAATTCTTTTGGTTTTTCTTGGGTGGCCAACCTTTTCCACCATCCCCTTTGATCTTATACTGCTGATAACAAATACATGCTTTTCGAACAGCTTCATCCATCGTTTGAGGGTTAACAAATTCTATTCTTTCCCTCATAGGGGCAGGCAGACTACTCAAAAATATTTGTACCTTGGCCTTTTCCTCTCTAAGGTACGGTACGTAGCGTAACAGAGATGTAAATTTCGTTACATACTCATCCATGGTCATTTGGCCTAGCCTAAGGTCATGGAATTCTTTAGCCTTATCATCGTAAAATCTTTCTATCAGATACTTATCTTTGAAATACTGTTGAAACAATTCCCATGTAATGTCTTGCTTGTCTATGCTGCAAACGTTCTTTACCTCCTCCCACCACAGAGTGGCCTTCTCACGCAGCCGGTATATAGCCAATCGAGCCTTCAGATTGCTGTTATACTCATAAACCTGAAAATATTTGTTAATGTTAATTAACCATGCTTCGGCTGCCTCTTCTGCCTCGCCATCAAACATTGGTGGCTTAATCTTATGGAATTCCCCCTGCAGTTCATTCCTCTGCCTCTTGTGATTCTGCTGATCGAAGGGATTTCCTGATTCTGCCTCGTTATAATTATGGTTTTTGCTCCTGTGAGAGATGCTCTTTTCTATTCTTCCGATAGTATTGTTCCTGTTTTGCTGGTCTCCTGACTCCGTTGATGATTCTCTTTCTGCACTAGGCTACCGCATTTCCTGATTCTGTTTATCAGATATGCTTTTCAGGATCCTTTCCTGATCTAGCAACAGTCTTTCATTGTCCTTTCGAACTCTAATCATCTCCTCTTGTAACTGCTGAACTGTATTTAACAAGGAGGCAGTTTGCTGCTGCTGTTCTTCTAGCATTTTACTAGTCTTTTGGTGTTGTTCCACAGTTAGTTGAACCCACATTTCTGGGTTCATAACTGTTGGACCTTGATTCTCATTTGGTTGTGACTGAGATGCCATGCCTTCCTTCAAACTTTGTTATCTCTACTCAGTGCACTAATATACACACAGCTTTGTTAGTAAGCCCTTAGGTTTCCAGTGTAGTAACCGGCTCTGATACCACTTGTCACATCTTCACTAAAAAATTACCAATTCAGATTTACCATAAAAAAAAATTATCGAACCATGGTACTGAAACTTCACATACCATAACAATTATCAAATTATTATAAATAACACAGTTTTTAAATCTAACATAACATATAAATTTCATGAGGCTTGAAATACAATTCTCGTTTATATTACCATTGAGCAGAGTTAATGTTAAACATATATATTTGGGCATTATGTTATAGTAACCCATGGTTTATAAGACCGCGAATACATACATTATATTCTCACTGTTCAAAGGTATGCCGGCAATTAATAATGGGAACTTGGGTTCAAAGAAGATCCGTTGAGGAGATCTCCTCGATTCCCAACTCTGACATAAACTTAAATTCCTATCACCTAACAGTAAATTCCATCAGCCAAATGGCTTCCGAATTCACGCATTGTATACAGGTGTCGACTTGAGGTTTCACTGAGGTACATGAGGTTAATGGCGGGAACGGATAAGCCATCATACCATTCTTTCTCAGTATCGGGAGGATAGGTTCTTCGGTAAACACAGCTTTTCGTTTTACAGTAGCTCTGCCTTCAGCTGTTCGGATCCATGGCACGCGTATAACTGGTGTTCCTCCGGTTTAATCGATTCCCCCATGCTTTTAGGTGAGCTTATCTCGTCCTGCTCTAGATGACTACCAGTTGCAACTCTTATATGTATCCTTCCGCTTCCTCTTTTACTCGTCTCATGCATGTCTCAGCAGAATGTTTATTTCTCTTCTCTAACTCTGAATTTGTTTTAGATTCTCTTGCCAGTTCCTCACTTCCAGGTTCGATGCTTCTTCCCGGAGGTTTACACCAGCTCCACCCTGCCACAGGGTTTCACCAGGTGAGTCCTTCGTTCACATAGTTACCAAATGTTTAATGGTGAAAGCATCTGAAGGTTCACGGTAGTGATTGTTCTAACTCTCCTGTTGATTTTTGCAGTCGGGGTTTTATTTGACAAGTCAAAATCCGCCTGTCAGGTGAGTTCATTCTCCGTCTCGCTTGTCCACTAGTCTGCTGTCTTTTGCGTTTAATTTTAACAACTGTCTCTATCTCCGCCTTGCAGGAACAGGTGAGGGAAACCCTCGCTGACCCTTTCGATATGAAGTTGGTCTCGCCGTTTGCTGAGTCGAAGTAAAGACTAAGAAACGCTTCTTTTCCCAAGTACCCTGCAAATCTTCCATGCATGAGGCTAATGCTTGCTCTACGGGGTGCACACTCTCTGCATCACTGTGTCATACAAGCTAAGTGTAGAGAATCTCACTAGGGTTTTTATTTATTCGTTGCCGAAGATGGTCTCAGAAGTTTTATTGCACATTCCGTGGAACATACTGACTCTTATGTTATGAGGACAACCTCTATTGTCTCTATTATCACAAATTTATGGTTTTGATTGGAAGGACATTACACTTTCTGTTCCCTATGCATGTCGTAATTTATCTGACTTACTTATGTTGCTGACGAGTTACCTCTAAGGGTTTATATTTAAGTACTATTGCAGGTTTATTTACGTGCATGTTCTGTTATTTCTATAACTGTACCACCTTGAACAATAGTCACACAGGGAAGCCACTCTCGGCTTTACCCTGGGTTCGGAATTTCAATGATTATTTACTGTTTACGACAGAATACTGTGTTTTATTTCTTTCTACTGGTTTCTTGGCCTTATTCTATAGACCGCGAGTTTACTCATGTCTAAAACACTTCTAAATGTATTTTAGTCTTTTCTACTTCATGGAATCATACTTAGCAGTAGATTGTTCTAGTTAAGGGTCTTATGGTGCCTCACGGTTCCGGCCGCCGTTATCTCGGCCGCGTATAGGTAGGTAAGATTAAAAGAATAGGGGGGTAAGGTAGGGTTCTACCCTTCCCCGCTCTACAAGTTCATCCGTCAATATTTCATTCAACTGTTACAGGAAAAGATTATATATGTAAGTACTAAATATTGTGTACTATCTTTATCCAGGCTCTCCATTGGTCACTACCATTGCATGTCGATACCTGTGTCTCTTCGTTTTGCTCACTGCTGTAACTTGAAATTTCGGTTCATTTAAATATATATATATACTTTTGTTTCCTCTTTACACTAGATACAGTCCCAGTTAATTTGTTTCGCTGCCTACATAGTTTGATTATAAAGCATTGACATTTTCTTGATCTTTCAATGTTATTCTATGTACTGTGTGTAAAGAATTTTCCTCTCATGTAAGATCTCGTCTTTACAGTTTACTCAATGAACCTAGGATTTCCAAGATTATAATAATAGTATTTAAATATGGTTCCTACGAGCTTTACATTACTCCTATGATAGCGAAAGATCTCGAAATTTCTATTCTTTTGTTCAAAAGCAGTATAACCAAGAACACGTAATTTTAATACATAAACTTTTAACATCAATTTAATATTAAATATCAAAGCTCATGTATAACCGTGTTACTTATCTGGCAGAAGCATGTTAACTCTTAAACACTGTGGTCCTCCCAACCTTCAAGGGAGGCAATAACGTCCTCCACTTTCCCCCTAGCTCTAGAATGTCAGTCAGTGCCACGGGAACAGAGAATATGCTTATGTCGTGACCTCTGGATGGCCTTTCCAGTCACAGACAGATCTGGTCTTATGGTCTTTCAGTGACTGCTTCTCCACTGGTCTCTCACCCAGCTCTAGAGAATCCTGCACTAACCATTTTCTCCAAAAACTTACAGAACCCCTATCCCTCTCCTGGGATTTTCTTTTATCACTAGAGGGTAGGTAACTGTCTTCTAACTGTTCCCAACCACCCATTCTTGGATACTTTTTACCAACAGTTTTAAGAGATTATTTTTATTTATTTTATAACTCAGTAATTCCAAGTAACATGTGTTTTTTTTTAATTTCCTATACCAAAAGTAATTTAAACAAAATAATCTTCACTAAAAAATTACCAATTCAGATTTACCATAAAAAAAAATTATCGAACCATGGTACTGAAACTTCACATACCATAACAATTATCAAATTATTATAAATAACACAGTTTTTAAGCTATGGTTCCTACGAGCTTTACATTACTCCTATGATAGCGAAAGATCTGAAATTTCTATTCTTTGTTCATGTGCTATACATAACCACATCATCAACAGAATTTTAATACATAACCAGAACATCAACAGAATATTAACACTTAAAGTCTAGGTATGTCTGTGTTACTTATCTGGCAGAAGCACGTTAACTCTTAAACACTGTGGTCCTCCCAACCTTCAAGGGAGGAAATAACGTCCTCCACTTTCCCCCTAGCTCTAGAATGTCAGTCAGTGCCACGGGAACAGAGAATAAGCTTCTGTTGTGACCTCTGGATGGCCTTTCCAGTCACAGACAGATCTGGTCTTATGGTCTTTCAGTGACTGCGTCTCCACTGGTCTCTCACGCAGCTCTAGAGAATCCTGCACTAACCATTTTCTCCAAAAACTTATAGAACCCCTATCCCTCTGCTGGGATTTTCTTTTATCACTGGAGGGTAGGTAACTGTCTTCTAACTGTTCCCAACCACCCATTCTTGTATACTTTTTACCAACAGTTTTAAGAGATTCTTTTTATTTATTTTCTAACTCAGTAATTCCAAGTAACATGTGTTTTTTTTGAATTTCCTATACCAAAAGTAATTTAAACAAAATAATAAAATAAACAACTTGTCTTTCAGTTTATTCATGTTAACTAACTCTTAATGAGGCTGTCACAACTCCCCCCCTGGAAGTAACACCGTCCTTGGTGTTTTCAGCCCATCTCTGCAAAGAGTTCTGGGTAAGCTTCCTGCACAAACTTTTCATCCTCCCAAGTAGCTTCCTCAGGTCCAAAGTGCTTCCAATGCACTTTCACCTGAGCAACTACTCTTTTACGGAGTTCAATTTCTCTACGATCAAGTATGCGTCGCGGCTCCACCAGAAACTCTCCGTCCGGTTCTACCTGAATGCTTTGCCAATGAATTATATGTTTTTCATCATGCACGTAGCGCTTTAACAAGGACACGTGGAACACGTTGTGTACTCTAATATGACTAGGCAAAGCTAGCCTATAGGCTACTGGTCCCACTCTTTCCTGAATTTGGAAGGGTCCACAGTAGCGAGGGACTAACTTGGTGCAAGCAGCCCACCTTAAGGTACTTCTTTTTGGCTTAATCCTAACATATACGTGGTCACCCACACCGAATTCACGATAAGATCTTTTCTTATCTACAAAGATCTTTTGTCGGTCCTCCGCGGCCTTCAAATTTTTCCTTATTCTTTTTACTTCAGCTTCTAGCTCAGCCAGCATTTCTGGTCCTAACATCAATTTCGTTTCTCGGCTGCTCCAGTTAATTGGGGTACGGCACTGTCATCCATACAATGCTTCAAAGGGACTCATCTTCAGAGATTCCTGGAAGCCATTGTTATATGCAAACTCCACCAGGTGGAGGTAGTCTTCCCATTTAGCTGGCTATCGCATTACATACATGCGCATCATGTCCTCTAACACTTGATTCACTCGCTCTGTCTGCCCATCAGTTTGAGGGTGATAGGCAGTGCTGAAGTGTATTTGAGTACCTAAACCTGAGAACAGGGTTTTCCAAAATGCAGAGGTAAACTTAACATCTCGATCTGAAATCACGGTCTTAGGTATGCCATGCAACCTAAAGATTTCCCTCATAAATATGTTTGCAATCTGTACTGTCTTGTAAGTGGATTGCACAGGAATGAAGTGGGTAGATTTACTTAATCTATCCACCACTACCATGATTGAATCATTTTGCTTCCTTGTTTTAGGTAAGCCTGTGATGAAATCTAAAGAGATTACTTCCCATTTCCATTCGGGAATGGGTATAGGCTGTAATAGCCCTGCTGGGTGCCGGTGCTCTACCTTAACCTACTGGCACTCTAAACACTTACTCAAATATTCCGCAATGTCTTTGCGCATACCGGGCCAATAATATAGCTTTCTAATTGCCGAGAGCATCTTCTGATATCCAGGATGACCAGCCTAGTTACTAAGATGGCACTCATCCAGGATTAACCCCTTGATACTTGCACGATTAGGAACATAAGTCCTTCCGCAGAATACTAGCATTTGATCCTCACTGCTTCCATACTCGGATAGCTTACCTAGCTTTTGATCCTCTTCCATCTGCTGCCACAAAAACTGATATTCTGGGTCCTTCAGGGCTTCTTCCCTTATTTGTTCCATTAGCTGGCTCACAGGTTGACTGTAATACATTGTGTAGATCCCATGCAATTTCCTACTCAAGGCATCTGCAACCCGGTTTTCTTTACCTTTAACATGTTGTATGTCCATGTCAAATTCACTCAAGAAGGCATTCCACCTCGCTTGCCTAGAGTTTAAATCTGCCTACTTAAAGTAGTTAGTCAAGCTGCTGTGATCTGTTTTGAGTATGAACCTTTTTCCCAGTAGATAATGCCTCCACACTCGGAGAGCATGTACTACGGCTGTGAGTTCTAGATCATAGGCAGAGTACTTTTGTTAATGTTCTCTCACTCCCCGATCTGCAGGGCTGCCACTCTTGCCTTCGTTGCTAACACCGCACCTGCTCCTCCTTGCTAGTATCGTGACACACCACATATCCTGTCAGTCGCAAATCTAGCCAGGTGTTGTGGTTAAAAGTTGTTTCAGCTTCTCAAAGCTGTTCTGACATTCATTCGTCCATTTGAAAGATCTGCCTTTCTTTTGTAAGGATGTAATAGGGTAGGCAATCTTAGAAAATCCTTCGATGAACCGTCGGTAATATCCTGCCAGACCCATGAATGACCTGATATCTGCCACATTCTGTGGTACTCGCCATTCCATGATGGTTTTAATCTTTTCGGGATCCACTGCTATTCCTTCAAATGTCACCACATGACCCAAATACTGGATTTCTGGTTTAAAGAAATCGCACTTGCTGAATTTAGCGTACAGTTGATGCTTCCTTAGTATCTCTAATACTATTCTCAGATGCTCCTTATGCTCTTCTTCGCTCTTGGAGTAGATCAGTATGTCGTCTATGAAGACTAGTACAAAGTGATCTAAAAACTGATGAAAAATGCCATTCATCAACCTCATGAAGGTTGCTGGCGCATTTGTCAACCCGAAAGGTAACACTACAAACTCATAATGTCCATATCTGGTATGGAATGCTGTCTTGCAAACATCCTCATCCTTGATTCGATTTGATGATATCCCGACTGCAAATCTATTTTAGAAAACACCTTGGCACCTCTCACCTGGTCGAATAAATCATCTATTCTGGGTAAGGGATACTTATTCTTAACTGTCAACTTATTGAGTTGTCGGTAGTCCATACACATGCGCAAAGTTCCATCCTTCTTTTTAACAAAAAGGACTGGTGCTCCCCAAGGTGATACACTTGGCCGAATATACCCTTTATCTAACAACTCCTGCAACTGCATCTTTAATTCTGTTAGTTCTGGTATACTCATCCTGTAAGGTGCTCTTGACACAGGAGAGGCTCTGGGTAGTAATTCAATGGTGAAGTCAATATCTCTTTTAGGTGGCAGTCCTGGAATATTTTCTGGAAATACATCCAGGTACTCCTGTACCACAGGAATATCTTTTATATCTACAGCCTTTTCTTCAGATCTAGCATACCCTACCTGAATTGCATACAGCTGACATCCCTTCCGAATACACTTGCTCATTTGAGAGGCCATTATGGGACGTAACTATACAGGCTTTTTAATTCCTTTAATCTCCTTACGTGTACCATCCTGCGCTCTATAATAGATTATCTTTTCCTTACAATCCACCAAGGTCCAGTGTTTTTCCAACCAGTCCATTCCTAACAGCACATCATATGATCCCAATGGTAGAATATTTAAATCTACCTGCAGCTGCTGTTCTGCAACTTCCAAAGTGCAATTTGCAATTTTCACAGTCACTTTGCGTTTAGCTCCGGTGGCTAGTTGAACTAACCAAGGGTTTTTAAATTTCTGTTCTTTTAAATTGCACATTTCCACTAGTTTAGGACTTACATAGCTTAAACTAGCGCCAGGATCTATTAAAATCGAGACAGGTTTAGATAACATAGTACCTTCCAATTCAATCATTGTGGGCTGGAAATCAGCCTGTCGATCCTCCAAAGTTGCGTTTATACGTGGTATGTTTCATCCCACGTCCCCCACTGTTGATGCCTCCTGCAGATTTTCCACATTTTCACTCCTTCTTCTTTGCGGGCAGTTCTTAAAATAGTGCGCTTCCCCACAGCCCCAACATTGTAAGGGAGGTTTTGAGTTTTGCCCTTGCTCTAGTTTGCTTGATGCCTCTGTGGGTTTTTCTTCAGCTGGCCACTTGATTCTTTGATGATTCCTATTAAACTGTTTGCTGCCAGCGTTCCGACCTATCCCTTTAAAGTGGCTGCCCTTACTGCTTTTAAAAGTAGAGGAATTCTTTTGGTTTTTCTTGGGAGGCCAACCTTTTCCACCATCCCCTTTGATCTTATACTGCTGATAACAAATACGTGCTTTTCGAACAGCTTCATCCATCATTTGAGGGTTAACAAATTCTATTCTTTCCCTCATAGGGGCAGGTAGACTACTCAAAAATATTTGTACCTTGGCCTTTTCCTCTCTAAGGTACGGTACGTAGCGTAAGAGAGATGTAAATTTCGTTACATACTCATCCATGGTCATTTGGCCCAGCCTAAGGTCATGGAATTCTTTAGCCTTATCATCGTAAAATCTTTCTATCAGATACTTATCTTTGAAATATTGTTGAAACAATTCCCATGTAATGTCTTGCTCGTCTATGCTGCGAACGTTCTTTACCTCCTCCCACCAGAGAGTGGCCTTCTCACGCAGCTGGTATATAGCCAATCGAGCCTTCAGATTGCTGTTATACTCATACACCTGAAAATATTTGTTAATGTTAATTAACCATGCTTCAGCTGCCTCTTCTGCCTCGCCATCAAACATTGGTGGCTTAATCTTACGGAATTCCCCCTGCAGTTCATTCCTCTGCCTCTTGTGATTCTGCTGATCGGAGGGATTTCCTGATTCTGCCTCATTATAATTATGGTTTTTGCTCCTGTGAGAGATGCTCTTTTCTGTTCTTCCGATAGTATTGTTCCTGTTTTGCTGGTCTCCTGACTCCGTTGATGATTCTCTTTCTGCACTAGGCTGCCGCATTTCCTGATTCTGTTTATCAGATATGCTTTTCAGGATCCTTTCCTGATCTAGCAATAGTCTTTCATTTTCCTTTCAAACTCTAATCATCTCCTCTTGTAACTGCTGAACTGTATTTAACAAGGAGGCAGTTTGTTGCTGCTGTTCTTCCAGCATTTTACTAGTCTTTTGGTGCTATTCCACAGTTAGTTGAACCCACATTTCTGGGTTCATAACTGTTGGACCTTGATTCTCGTTTGGTTGTGACTGAGATGCTATGCCTTCCTTCAAACTTTGTTATCTCTACTCAGTGCACTTATATACACACAGCTTTGTTAGTAAGCCCTTAGGTTGCCAGTGTAGTAACCGGCTCTGATACCACTTGTCACATCTTCACTAAAAAATTACCAATTCAGATTTACCATAAAAAAAAATTATCGAACCATGGTACTGAAACTTCACACACCATAACAATTATCAAAGTATTATAAATAACACAGTTTTTAAATTACCATTGAGCAGAGTTAATGTTAAACATATATATTTGGGCATTATGTTATAGTAACCCATGGTTTATAAGACCGCGAATACATACATTATATTCTCACTGTTCAAAGGTATGCTGGCAATTAATAATGGGAACTTGGGTTCAAAGAAGATCCGTTGAGGAGATCTCCTCGATTCCCAACTCTGACATAAACTTAAATTCCTATCACCTAACAGTAAATTCCATCAGCCAAATGGCTTCCGAATTCAAGCATTGTATACAGGTGTCGGCTTGAGGTTTCACTGAGGTACATGAGGTTAATGGCGGGAACGGATAAGCCATCATACCATTCTTTCTCAGTATCGGGAGGATAGGTTCTTCGGTAAACACAGCTTTTCGTTTTACAGTAGCTCCGCCTTCAGCTGTTCGGATCCATGGCGCGCGTATAACTGGCGTTCCTCCGGTTTAATCGATTCCCCCATGCTTTTAGGTGAGCTTATCTCGTCCTGCTCCAGATGACTACCAGTTGCAGCTCTTATATGTATCCTTCCGCTTCCTCTTTTACTCGTCTCATGCATGTCTCAGCAGAATGTTTATTTCTCTTCTCTAACTCCGAATTTGTTTTAGATTCTCTTACCGGTTCCTCACTTCCAGGTTCGATGCTTCTTCCCGGATGTTTACACCAGCTCCACCCTGCCACAGGGTTTCACCAGGTGAGTCCTTCATTCACATAGTTACCAAATGTTTAATGGTGAAAGCATCCGAACGTTCACGGTAGTGATTGTTCTAACTCTCCTGTTGATTTTTGCAGTCGGGGTTTTATTTGACAAGTCAAAATCCGCCTGTCAGGTGAGTTCATTCTCCGTCTCGCTTGTCCACTAGTCTGTTGTCTTTTGCGTTTAATTTTAACAACTGTCTCTCTCTCCGCCTTGCAGGAACAGGTGAGGGAAACCCTCGCTGACCCTTTCGATATGAAGTTGGTCTCGCCGTTTGCTGAGTCGAAGTAAAGACTAAGAAACGCTTCTTTTCCCAGGTACCCTGCAAATCTTCCGTGCATGAGGCTAATGCTTGCTCTACGGGGTGCACACTCTCTGCATCACTGTGTCATACAAGCTAGGTGTAGAGAATCTCACTGGGGTTTTTATTTATTCGTTGCTGAAGATGGTCTCAGAAGTTTTATTGCACATTCCGTGGAACATACTGAGTCTTATGTTATGAGGAAAACCTCTATTGTCTCTATTATCGCAAATTTATGGTTTTGATTGGAACGACATTACACTGTCTGTTCCCTATGCATGTCGTAATTTATCTGACTTACTTTTGTTGCTGACGAGTTACCTCTAAGGGTTTATATTTAAGTACTATTGCAGGTTTATTTACGTGCATGTTCTGTTATTTCTATAACTGTACCACCTTGAACAATAGTCACACAGGGAAGCCGCTCTCGGCTTTACCCTGGGTTCGGAATTTCAATGATTATTTACTGTTTACGACAGAATACTGTGTTTTATTTCTTTCTACTGGTTTCTTGGCCTTATTCTAT
>JAXQQM020060176.1:0-43866 GCA_034641835.2 Pinus albicaulis | reverse complement strand
AAAACTGACATAATCATGAGTTTGTTGTTATATGACCGAAGGTTTTCAAACTCCAAAGAATGAAAAAGGAGACCAAAGCAACTATGTCATGGCACATGCAACAAACCAAAAGTGGCCAAGGGAAGACATAGCAGACATAAATTTTATCCTCTGTCAAAGGGATGTGTCACTGTCAAAATAAGTAAGAAGGTAAGGAAAAGTGTTTTCAGATCACTTACATTCAAAAATGTAAAAAAGGGGATAAAAACATGTTTTTGGTTTAGCAGTGCAAGCAGAAACAGGTTTTGACAGTGTCAACACTCCCAAAGTTAAAAAGCCCTCTTCATCTCCTCAGCAAGCCATCACCACCAAAGGAATAAAAGTTGCCTTGAAAAAAATTTCAACACACCTGCAAAACGGTCAAAAGATATCAGTCAAATGACAAAGTGACAAAACTTAATAAAAGTGGGTTTTGGTTTTGATCTATTTTTCAAAAGGTATAAAGGCACCTTAGTTGCATTTGTAGTTCACTTGTCATTTTTCAAAAAAGAAAACCTTCAGGAGAAGATTCAGGGTTTGTTATTGTTTCTGGGCAAAATTTCCGTGGCGCTTTGTGAATAGGGTGGCGAAGCACTCACAGATCCTTGTGTTGCGCTAATAGGGTATCCGCGGTGTAATTTTTATCTTGTGTTGCACTCATAAGAGGAGGCAATGCGCTTACGGCTTGGCGCTCGCACAAACCCGAGTTTTCCTAACAAGGACCCAACTCTTGGTTTGA
This sequence comes from Pinus albicaulis, assembly GCA_034641835.2. Taxonomy (NCBI): domain Eukaryota; kingdom Viridiplantae; phylum Streptophyta; class Pinopsida; order Pinales; family Pinaceae; genus Pinus; species Pinus albicaulis. The sequence goes on along the minus strand of JAXQQM020060176.1, from coordinate 43,109 downwards.
AGCACGGTGTAGCGTGCGAGAAAGTCGACTCGACGGCCGTTTCCCCACGCGATGATGCGTGCGAGCACATGGGAAGAACAATACCGCTCGGCGCGGTACAGGTAGGCCTCCATGCGGGTGGCAGCGCACTCGGACGAGCCCGGCCACCGCAGACCACTGCGCCCCGCAAGGCGCGACCCCGATATTGCGGGTAGGGCATTGCCCTAATGCAGAGGTCCTCCACACTTGCAAAAAAATTTCTCAGAGGCTCAAGGTCATCTTCAAATTTGCATTCAAAGGCTTTCAAGCAAGTGAAACTGGTAGGTGCCCTATTTTCTCCTCCTCCCAAGTGTTTTTAAGTCATTTGGTGGCTAAGGAATGATTAAACCCTAGTTGTGAAACCCTAGGTCTTAAAGGCAAAGTAAACCTCTATTTTTGGTCTCCATGAACAAATTAGTTGTCATTTGAGGGAGAGTGAATTAGGGTTGTTACAATTCATCTCAAATAAGCCCTCTTTCAAATACAAGCACTCATGTCTTAAACTTAACCTCCACATCACTCATTCACAGAAGCTGCCCTCACCACCATTTTCCTTTTGCTCCTCCAAACCCTAGTTTGTCCACAAACAAGTCCCATCATCATGTCAGGAGTAGAAGACAATAGCAGCAGAGTGAAAGAGTCCAAGGGCTTATGAGGCCAAATCACAAGGGAGGAAAAGTGAACAGATTTGAACCCCAGAGCACAGTGGCTATCACCTCATCTCCCATGATCCCATCTTGTTTTCAGAATGTAGGGTGCTTCCAATTTTTTGAGAGAGTGAAACAACTCCAAAGCCACCCAGAGCTTACAATTCTTTTTATCCTTAATCTACACAACAAACAATCAAGCCCTACAGGGGCGGATTTTGAACTATCAATAGATTCCATCTCAAATGCTACATGTATACCTGCTATTGGTGAAAAGTGGTTTAGGAAAGCCAAATTGGACAAGAACTATTATGAGCCATTTGTCAAAACTAGGTACAAAATGGGCTGCAGGGCTATCTTCCCTTTCTCACACCTAAAATAGAGGTTTTCTCCCTTAATGATGGTTATTATGAAGTACTTCACTTGTGAGGGGAGATACTCTAGGCTCTACTCCTACCATGTCAGACTCCTCATGCATTTTGCAAGGGTCAAGATGCTCAAATTGCCCTACTACCTCTATAGGAGTATGGACAAAATGTCTTCTATTGTCCGGAGAAGGAATCCTTCACAAAAAATGCAGAGTTTATTTCACCATTCCTTGATCAAGATGGTGGTATTACATCAGTTGGAACAGAAGGGCATACCTTAGGATGTGTTTATAGCCCATGAAGTCTTCACAAGCACACAACCTCCTCATCAACCAAACTTTCCCTCTTCATCTACACAAGTGCCCTCACCTCAAGGAAACCTCCCTTCTTCCCCTTCTCTTAATGCATCAAATGAAGAGGATGAGAGTGGAAATAATGAACAAAGTAATGACAGTGAGGGTAAGAGTGACACTAAATCAGTCCAAAGTGAGGAAGAGGAATATGATGAGGAAGAAGAGAAAAATGAAGAAGAAGGGAATGATGAAAGTGAAGAAGGGGCAGAAACAGAGAATAAAGAGAAAAACAGTGAGCATGACAGTGAGCAAAAGGGTGACAATATGGAAGAGGATGGTGAGGAAGATGAAGAGGTTGACAGTCAGAATGAAATGAGCATTGATGAAGAGGAGGTCAGCAGTAAAACAGAGGACACAGAGACAGAGAATGAAGAAGAGGACAATGGAAAAGATGAAGACAGTGAGGGACAAGGTAGAAAAGAGGAAAATAGTCATGAAAACAATCAGCCCCTTAGTGATAATGAAAATGATGGCAGTGCAGAAGATAAAGAGGGTGATAGTCCTAATGATGATCACAACAGTGAAGAAGCAAGTAGCTTAAAAGAAGGGCAAAAAGATAATGCAGATTTTAGTGGAGAGGTTGAAACTGATGATAATGTTGAGGACAAAGAGTGCAATGCTGAAACAGGGAACATGATGACTAATGATGCCAATAATGAAAATGAAAAGGGTGATGACAGCAGCAAGGGTCACAGTCATGACAAAGGCACCAACAAGACCACCATCACACCTCTTGCATTAATCTATCAAAGAGGGCCAAGGCTTGTGTTTTTTTCCTCCAAAAGGCAAGGGACCATGCCATCTACTTTAGCTCAGCCACTAAACAAAGGTAAACAAAAGGTGAAGCAAGAGGAAGAAGATCATGAGGTGGAAAGGGAGTTTGAGATCATCCAAATAGACAGTGATGAAGAGAATGAAGCAATAATCTCAAACTTGCTCATTCAAAACAAAAATGCACTCATTGAAGACCTCCAAGCCAATCTAAATAGGGTAAAAAGTGTAAATGATGCCCTTGACTTGGAGAATAGGCAACTAGGAGCACAAGTTGCAATCTATGAAGCTAGAACCATCAAGGTCCAGAAAGAAGCCCAAAAGGCACAGGTGAAACTAGAAGAGTTCATGGGAATCTATGAGGAGAGTGAGGATGAAGAAGGAAAATCTAGGAAGAGACCTAGAACCATGGGGTTGAGAAAGGAATTGGAAAAGCAAAGAGAACAAGAAGCAGCCCTAGCAGAACAACTCCCCCTAGATGAGCTATTGGTGATGGAGATCACACATGATCGGGAGCCTTGGTTGGAAAGAGCCAACATACACTTGGAGGCTAAATTGGAGTAGGCCAAAAAGAATCTTGACCTCCAAAGAATGATGACTAAGCATTATGCCCAGAGAAACCAAGTTTCACGGGCCAAACTAAAGAAGGCCCAAGTCAAGATCCAGGCACTAAAAGAAGAAAAATACCAAGCTACACTTGGAATTTTTTCTCAAGCTTCTCTACAGGTCTCTCAAACCCCTTGAAGGAGATACACACCAATTTTGAAGGAATTTGGACAAATTTTTGTATTTTGAGAATTTGAAGGCCTATAAGCACAACTCCACTGACAACTCCACTGGTGCTACGCTTTTCCCTCAGGAATAATCAGAGGAAAAACTCTACATTTTTGGATTCCGCATCACTATTACACTATGCTCACAAAATTTCAGAGCAATTGGAGCATTTTTGACCCCTTGAAAGGTCACAAAACACCTCATTTTTCACCATTATGCCTCCTTTTCAGGCCTGGTGCTACGCTTCGAGCAGTGTTGGGATTTTGACATTTTGGATAGGTTATAGGATCTGGATCAGGAAACCAAGAGTATTTTTGGAAATTAGACTCATCCGGATTTCCAACGGGCCATCACGGAGCAAAATCCAACATCAGGTAGGTGTCCATATCTTGGTTGCAACACGACCTATTTTCCGCCTAAGGTGGCACTGCGCTTATGGAAAACACTATGTGTTTTGGACCAAAAGTAAAAAAAACACACTCATTATTGCAAAATCATATTTTAGTGTTTTTCGAGGAAAATCACTCTAGAATTAGGTGCTAGAAGTTATTTTGGTATTTATTTCATGGGATATTGTGTGCCTTGGGCCTTGCATGGTTTCTTGGGCATTTACGACATTTATGAGTGATTTTGACATTTTCCAACCCTATCTAGGGTTTTTTCCCTCCTTTGCTAAGATAAATAGAGCATGAGGGTTTCATTGTAAATGTTGGAATTTGATGAGCTTTGAGAGTAATACATGGCTTTTATGAGCTTGGAGAAGAAATTGGCGTTGTGGAGTTTGTGAATGGCCTTGCTTTGATTGATGATGAAGGAGGATAGCTTGCAGGATCCCTGAGCATGGTTAATGGTGATGTTTTCTTGTTTAGTCTTTTTTTTTCTCATGTTTATCATTATGTTTCATCCTTCTATGTTGCAGTAGAACAGAAAAGTATATGCTAAGAAATGTTCTTTGAGGCACCTTATTCCTTCCTGCTTTCTATTGTCTTGATGTTTTCCTTTGCTAGGAAATTTTAGAGAATTATTAATTGCTCTCTAGACCCCCTAATATTGTTTATTTCATGAATGGTTTAATATAGTAGGTATCAAATATTATTTATGGATAGCCCTGCTTGTTTGATGTCACTAAACATTGTCCTTGAGGTCTCTCTCCAAAGTGCCATTAATTAGGTCTGCCAAAGAGGATATGTTTCGATCATACCCTTTTTCCATGCTTGAATAATTGTTTTGGAGATATTTATAACTGTGATCATTGATGTTTAGGCATTCCCTCTTCATTGATTAAAGTTATTTGTTATCTTGAATGTTTTCTAAACCTTGAAGGTGAAATCACTAGAAGTTAAATGAGTTTCTCGCCTTCTATATTTCATTGGAATTGTTCATCTTGAATGATTATTTGCTTAAGTGTAATCTAAAAGTTATTGGTTTGCCCTGTTTTATGATTATACCCTTATGTTGATTAATATTTGAGACCATCTTGTTTAAAATTATTTTTCTAAGGATTCTTCATTTCCCTTACCTATTATGATCACAAACTTAATGTCCATTTAATTTCACACATACCTTAAAGGATCCATTTGACTATGCTAGATTTTCCCTGTTGTGCATCATGTTTCATTGTTGAGATATCCATGAATTTCATTAACTCCATATCCCAATGATTTGAAGACCTCTCACTCCACGTATTCTACCTATTCATCTTACCCAACCAAAACAAAAAAAAAACCCTACACTTAACAACTAGCCTAAATTCAACCATCTAAAGAAAACAAGTTCACATCCTTTTCATACAATAGAGAGAGCCCTATCTGAGTCCAGGAAGGCTAGGTCCTAGGACCCGCAGACCGGTCCGATGTTACCCCGCATTTGGATCTACTAATTCTTCTGAATCATGGGACACTAACACCATCATCTGTACCCAGTTAGTGACAGTCATACCTTCAATGAAGTTAAAATCCATTTTACAAGAATTACAATCTAAGAATACTAGCTGAAAATTCTCAAGGAGGTCAGGAGGAAAGGCTTCAGCTTTGATGGGAGTTGTTATGATGCCCTTATCGGGTCATGTTTTACAAATAAGGGTTTGCCTTGTGCTCTAGGTCTCTTCAAGGAGATGAGAAGGGCAAAGGTCTCTCTCTTTAATAATTGTTGTCGAAGACAAACCAATGGAGTTGCAAATGAAAGTAAACCAATTTTCATGGCCTGTTTAGATGAAACCAATGACAGCAAAAAAAACAACATTTGTCCCTGAATTTGGAGAACGAAGACCATGCTGGAAAGGAATGCTACAGCATCAACAAACCTTGATTGAAGCAGAGAATAAATTTCTGACTTAGTTGCCAAAATTTATATTGAGATAAGCATCTAATGTCATTTTTGTGTGCATTGAACCTTATGTCTACATTTTGGACTTATTTGGATGTCAACTAACTGTGTAAATTTTCTCATGTTTGGATAGTATCCAAATTGCTAGCATCTAAAATGTTGTTCAAAATAATATAAATAGAAATCTTGAATGTGACTGTTAAAATGGAAGTTGTTTTCTCTCTCAAGGACTTTTTAGGGTTATATATCTATTGACATGCTTAATATCGCTGTGGAATATGAACATGTATGAGGTTTGTGCGAATTGATTGATTTTACACTTAACCTATCTTAGACCCCCATTATTTAATTGATTGTAGTCCTAGGTTGTAGGGCTATGACTCTGTGATGGATGGGCTCGAAAATACTAATGGCGAAATGTAGCCGATATCTATTATAAAACAAATTCAGGCTCATGTCCATTTCTTCATTCCAAGAGTGTGGTTAACGTCTTAAGGTGTGAGGGTTTAAGGAGTATAGGGTGGGGTCTAAGGCTTAGGGTTCAGGGTTAAAGTATTAATATTACGAGTTTAGGTTTAAACTCATTAATTAAGACTTAAGGATTTAAGATTTTAAGGTATGATTTAAGACTTGGGGCCAAGAACATTAAAGGTAGAAGGCTAAAGTTAAGTTCAAAGTTGTGGGTGAAGGTTAAAAATGTTTATTTTTTTTCAAAAGAAACGTCACAATATCCATTATCCTCCCTAGAAAATTTGGATGGAGGGTGGTTTAACCCCCAACTATAATAGCAATCAATAACTGAGTGAATCTCGGTGGAAATTTAACATGAGATGGACTAGACATGTAGACATCAACACAAACTCCAAATTGAAATAATTCATTAGAACTAATTGAGCTAACTCACTAGGCTTCAAGGTTAGTAATTTTGTAGTTAAGGGATTATGGTAAATGATTAAGGGCTAAGATTCATTAATTTTATTATTCCTTGCAATCAATATTTTTTCCCTCTAAGTATTTTTAAGACTGAATTGCATCTTCTCCATCTTAACCCTGATTGATTCTCCACTTTATCCAAAACAAAAAAAACTCTAGACATATTTCCTACACTATGCCACTTTCTCCAATATTTCTCTTTCACATACAATTCTTCATTTTCTCAACCCTCTTAACCCCTTTAGATTACAAATACCATGGTTCACTAAAGCAAGTAGTTTTTCACTTCCACAACACTTTCAAAACATGATGGTAGGCCCATACATATGCACTTAAATATTCACACATTATCATAATATACCAAATGGTCAAACCTCGTCTCTAACACAAATAACAAAAATATAGGCCACTTCATATACTCATGAAGAACATGGATTTCAATATTTTTCCATAAATTCAAACTAATATCATTTATTTTAGGAGAAAACGTTGGTGTGAAAGCAGTGAATGGCTCACATAAATATCTGTAATTGTTTTTAGAAATTGCATTCTCTTCTTCTCAGAACAATTCATGTATATATAGATATTGAGTGTTGGTTAATTGATATTCTCAAATCCTTTCTTCTAGTTTTTGGGGAATCCAATGGCGTCTTCTACATGTCCATGTTTAGAAGCTTTTGGATAGCTTAGTTGTTGGAAGATGCACGGGGAGAACTTTAGTTCTAAAATACATCGTTCGTTGACACATTGAATTACAAAGAAAATAATTAATTTTTAAAGTTTTATGGTTCACGGAAGATGCATTGGATATTCAAGAAGGGCTTAGCTGTACAAATGATGAGGGTGCACCTAGTTTGCAAAAAGGGCTATCCATGGTTGACGATGAACCATGTTATTTCAATTGATAAGCTCCACCTCAATTGCATCTTCCTCGCTGCAAAACTTATTTGTTGTAAGGATCTGATGCAATTATGTTATATTATAATGGCATGAAACATAGAAAGAGAAAATGAAAGTACATGCCCTACTTAAATCATAATGAAATTTCTTCTCTTGGATTTTTTTTTTTATTGCACGAGAATTAGCTATGTCTACATTGTACTCAATTTTAGAAGACAAACCAAGAGAAGGAACACCAAAGAGGAAAAGGTTAAATTCTGGTTATATGTAATGTATTGAATGCAAAATTAACAATTCACTTAAAACATGCTTTGCAAGGAAGGAGGAAAAGGTCCATCACCAACAACAAAGTGATTTTTTGGTTCTAATAGAATAATCAAATGCGAATAAAACATTTATTGGTCATATGCACATATGTGTGTATATGTCTGTTTAACACACAAACTTGTATGAATGATTTTAGTTTCCAAAGTATTTCCATTGCGTTGACCAAAGTTATGTCATAGGGTTGACCAACAGATAGGCTCCTGTAAGAAAGTACATTCATTAATTTAATTTTATACATTAGTTTATTGATCTGACAATGCTACATAATTCAATTGTTGACCCTTCATGTGGAGGTGCAAATGTTAATGTTGTGAAGCTTCCCATGAAAATGTCACGATACATAATGATGATATATTTCCTTGTACACCAATAGTTGTTGGAAGATTCTATTTATATGTCACCATTTTATTGTTATTGAGAACTCGATTAGAAACTATTCGACGTTCCTTTTCCCCCGCTTAGGGGGTATGCTAGTGGATATTTAATCCAGGTAACATTGGTTGTACTATTTGTTAAGTCGCCGCTTACGTCATGTACATGTTCATGGAACTAGCTGTACAGATCACTGTGTGATAGCGACCCAACATTTTATGAGATCCAACCTCCAACATCATATGACCCACGTCTTTCACGTCACTTTTTTTTATCAATAAACGAAACAAATATGGAGATTTAAGCCACGCCACTTTTTTTACCAACAAATGAAACAAGTATGGAGATTTAACCCATAAACTCGTTCAATTAAATGAATGATATACTTGAGACACATTATATTATAATAAGTATTATTTTATTTTAATTATTTTTTAATTATAAATTTAATATTTTGTAATATTAGTTTTTTATTTATCATCCACGGTAAAATTATTTTTAATTAATCTTATTGGTCAACACGTTAATTAAATGAATCATACATTGGCGAGGCATTTAAATTAATTCATTTATGTAATAAAGAGGGGAGCATTTTTTATCTTTTGAGTACCTAGGGAGAGACGTGTAGCTCTTAAGAAAACTTTAAACTATTTATTTATGGAATAAAGTGGTAACAACAATTTTGTTCACAGAGTGAAATTTTTGTTAGAATTAGAAAATACATTTTTGGTGTGTTTAAATTGTTTTTGTTTTATTTGGAAATTGATTCAACACCACAAAAATCCTTACTTATCCTTACTTAGCCGCACCCAAAATCTTGATCCATAAACTTCACAACCGTAACATTTAAAAAAAAATTATGCAAAATTTTGATGCGAGAGTTTCTTAGTTTTACAAGCGAAATTGTGAACTGCTGCATTCAGGCTTTATTCCCCGTTTTTTACAAGCGAAATTGTAAGCTCGAGGCTTTATTTTGGACTTCAAGTGTCTGTAGTGAGTAGGGCTAATTTTTGGACTTCAAGTCCACCAGGAGCTAGTGGCTTTATTTTGGACTTCAGTCCACCAGCATATATGCGCCAACCGAGTCAAGGAGACCTTCACTCGTTCCAAAGAATCCCACAATCTTGCCATCCACTGGAGTCTCAAAATGAGTTCCTTCCTGTGGCCCGCATGGTCCGAGTGTCCTTTTATTGGTGTGAAAAGTCAAAGAATTCACCACAAAGTAGCGTTTGTCGGAGTTATTGGGGAGCGGGGCCGAACCCATATATCCACTCATTTTAGTGATGTATTCGCCTGGATAATCCACGATAAACTGCATCCATATCCACATCCACCAGATACCCTCAAGCCAAAGAAAACCAGAGTTTCATATCACTTGCAATGCAATTCATCTAGTTGTGACTTACTTACCTCTTTTGTGTGGGTGCCGCCTCCTCCGTGTATAAGCCCTCCGAAGTCTTTCATACGAACAGTTGGATCGTGGCCTTCCAAAGCATAAGTCACTTGCAGCGAGGTTAATGTCTCATTAGTTGTAGTCACGGTAATCTTTTTGACCCCTGCAAATGTGCCATCATCCCACTTTTTTCCGCCCATGTCATTACCATTAGATGGAGAGGCATAGTAGTTTCTGGCCATGGCTATGATACTTCAAACTGACCAATATTGTAAAAGATAGATGTTTAAACTTTACTTAAAACTGAAAATAAAAAATGCTTACTTACTTAAACCGACGTAAAATAATAGCGTAACGCACATTACTTACTTAATGTTGGAATATTTAAAATTACGTAACAAACAAGAGAATAAAACTCCCCTCTTTAACACAAAGAAAATTTTTAAAATGGCATTCATTAAAGGACGTAGACATCACATAAAAAATTCTATTCCATAAAAAAAAAACTGATGCATTCTTCCTCAACACGGAGGGGATTTCACACACTGATCGTTTCTGCTACGCGTCAAAATAACACACTCGTCATTTACAAAATATACTCGTCTCGCAAAAATATACTCGTTTTATATCTTCATTTTTCCCGCACTCCCGTGCCGTTTCTTATTCTCGTTTCGTGTAATTAAAAATAAATTACAACACTCTCTATCTCACACTACCGTGCATAGATAAAAAACATTCATCGTGTATTGCAATATTTTTTTGATCTTACGAGCCTTGTCAATATATATATATATATATGACGCACATTTTAATAAAACATAAACACAAAAAAAAACATTAAAACAACTTTTGTTTTAAAACAAATGCATTGGGCAAACATTATTAACCCAAAGTCTTATGGGCGCATAATGTGTGGGCCCCTTGTTGATGACGTAAGCAGCTCTGGTGGGGTTCACTAGTCCGCCTGCCCAACTTGCCAGACCCCCGCGGAATTTGTTGCTGCTTCGTCTCTGCTTATGTTTAACTCCTTTCAACATGTTGCTGCCTCCATTCTGCATTAACCTGTTCAATGCTTTGCTGCCGCCTTAACTCTGCTCTGTTAAACCGCCTCAATTCTGTGCTGCTGCCTCTTGTAATAAATTTTTTCGGTGAAGGTTTTAATATGGTTGTTGCTGCAGATAGAATTTATCTTCAGTCGATTCTGCAATCAATTCGCAGCTCTTCAACTTGCAATCGACTTTAACTCCGCCATTCTGCTGTCTCTTCATTCCTTTCCAATTAATTCTGCTATCTGCAAACTTATACGGGCAGTTGGAAATTAAATTCCAACAATCCCCCTTAATTTCAACTGCTGGGTTTTCCTGCATACCCAGGCATTTCCTGAAATTATTAAAATTGTTCTGAGCTAATGGTTTTGTGAGGATATCAGCAAATTGATCCTCTGTTCTGCAATGTTGCAAAACAATCTCACCATTGCTAACCAATTCACATATGAAATGAAACTTGGTGTCTATGTGCTTTGTCCTTTTATGAAAAACAGAATTTTTAGATAAAGCTATCGCTGAGCTATTATCACAGTAAATCACTGTCCCTTTTATCTGTTCTTGGCACAAACTTTTCAACATTATTCTCATCCAAACTACTTGGCATGTTGCTGCTGTAGCTGCCACATATTCTGCCTCTGCTGTAGATAATGCTACAATGGGTTGTTTCTTAGAAGCCCATGAAATGGCTCCTGAACCCATGTGAAAAACATAACCGGAAGTTCTCTTCCGATCATCTATACTTCCAGCAGAATCACTGTCAGTGTATCCAACGAAATCTGAACATTCTGAAGCAGTATATAAAATACCAAACCTTTTTGTACCTTTAACATACCTTAGAATTCTTTTTGTTGCCTGCCAATGTGCATCCTTTGGCTTCTCCATGAATCTGGAAATCAAACTAACAGCATGCATTATGTCTGGCCTAGTTGCAGTCAAATACATGAGGCTGCCAACTATGCTCTTGTACAAGCTAGGATCAAAATCCTTGCTGCTGTCCTCTCTGCTGAGTTTTAATCCCATCACTGTGGGAGTGATTGCTGCTTTGCTTTCCTGCATGTTAAATCTTTCAAGCACCTCATTAACATACTTTGCCTGTGAGATAAAAATCCCATTTTCATCTTGTTCTACTTCTATTCCCAAGAAGTATCTCAACAAACCCATGTCAGTCATTTCAAATTCTTCTTTCATGACTGTTTTAAAATTTTCAATAAGGTAATCATCATTACCTGTGAAAATAACATCATCAACATATAAAACTACAATCAACAATTTACCATCCTTTTCTTTGATGTAGAGGGTGGGTTCTCCCTCACACTTTTCAAATCCATTTTCCAGTAGATAGGAATCTATCCTACTGTACCACGCTCTTGGCGCTTGCTTCAGCCCATAAAGAGCTTTCTTCAACTTGCATACTTTGTTTTCTTGGCCTTTCTTTTCATAGCCGAGAGGTTGATCAATGTAAACCTCTTCCATTAACACTCCATTTAGGAATGCTGACTTCACGTCCATTTGGTAAACTTTCCACTTGTTTTGTGCTGCTATAGACAACACTGCTCTCACGGTTTCCATTCTAGCAACCGGTGCGAAATTTTCCTCATAATCTATCCCATGCTTCTGCTTATAACCTTTGACAACAAGTCTGGCCTTGTGTCTCTCTATTTTGCCTTCAACATTACTCTTAGTCTTGTAGACCCATTTAACTCTAATAACTTCTTTACCTTTTGGTAATTCAACCAAAATCCCATGTATTGTTTCTTTCTATGGCATTTATCTCCTCATCCATAGCTTCTATCCATTTCCTATCCTTAATAGCATCCTCAAAATGAATAGGGTCATCAACATGACAATATAAAGCAAACAAAGAATTGATACCTTCATTTGCTGCCTCTTGTTCATAAATGTCTTTCAAACTTCTGAATTTCTTACCTCTTTCATTAGGTGTACAAATGCTTGAAGAAGCACTTGAATTTCCTCCTTGTGGTGTGCTTGGAGAAGCACTGTCATTTCTCCTAAAGGGTGTGCTTTGTTGCTCTTTTGTTGGTGTTGCTATTTGGGGATGTATTTCAGCCAACTCATCATCATTTTCATCATGAGATAAACAATGTTTAACATTCACTATTTTCTCTATGCTTCCATCCCAAGCTCTCTTCAATGAACCGAACATCTCTACTCACAATAAACTTTGGTGGATGGGTTGTATAACCTCAAGCCTTGGATTCTCTCTGCACTATATTTGTCTGTCTCACTGATTCCTAGGAAAGCTTGGTTCAATACTTAACCAATTTCTTGGCCTCAGGAATACCTATTTCCTTGCACATTTTCTTGGGTAATTAGGCCCCTATTAACAATGAAATTCCCCAATAATGATTGCACAGTACATCAAGGCTCTTCCTATGACTCCATGCACCACCTGTATAATTTTTTGAATATAAAAATGATAATACACTTCCCTTTAACTCCAATCTCAGCTGGGTAGTCCTAGGAATTTACATGCATGAGTTATTTTTGATTGAATTATCATTTATTTTATTGATCACTACATGTGAATTAAATCTAATTTAATTCACTTAACCTCTCATTAGTTTCTCCATCAGTTAGAACTAGTTAAACTGATGCTAACTCAAATAAATTAAGTTAATCAATTACAACTCAAAATAAACTCAACCATGGATCCTAAAAACTTGGAGACACTCTACATGCCTCTATTTTGACCCTCAACTCGAATTAAATGAATTAACTAAATATTCCTGACTTAGTTAACTCGTACAAGCTGCCATCTGATGCAGAATTACAATTTACTTCTAATTTAATTAAGGTAAAATTAAATTAGAAGCCTCTTCTCGTTTCCATTGTCAACACTCCCTCTCAACAAGAAAGGGATTTTCTGCTACCCCAATCTTGCCTCTGTGGAACTAGAATTTTCCTCTTGATAGTGCTTTCATCAATATGTCTGCATCCTACTCCTCCATAGGAATGTAATCTAATGACATAATTCTCCTCTGCACACAATATCTGAGATGGTGATACCGAATATCATTATTCTTGGACCTATCATGAAAAACTGGATTAGCCAAGATTTTGATTCAACTCTAATTGTCATAATAAATCATCATCGAATACATTTGTTTGGCCATCAAGTCTTTATCAACCTTGTTGTCATCACAACTTAAGCATTTCAGATCTTCTATAGTTTCTCCATACTACATGCCTTTGGCCATACCTTTAGAGAATATATATATAACAACGAAAATAAGAGTTAAAATAAATGAGGGAATAGGAAAAAGAAATAGATTATAAAAGAAAAGAAAGGAAAAAAAAAAGAAAAAAAAGGTAAAGTATAAAAAATAATATTATTAAAAGAAAATAAATAAATAAGTAAATAAAATATATATATATATATATATATATAAGAAATTAAAAAAAAATCATATTGAAAAATATTTCAAAAAAAAAATATTAAGAGTATAATACCTAAAAGTATTATTATTAAGATTAGGAAAGGGTTACCCTCAAAACCCTAATCTCATATCTTTAAATGTAAAATGGAGCCTCGTTCAAAAACAATGAAGGAAGAATGATTTTCCTATAAGGATGTTTTAATCACGCCTCACAAGATAATTGAATTAAGAGGAACTATCCAAGGAAAAAAAGTTAATATCGCTATCAATACAAGCAACGAAGAAAATTATATAAATATTAATCTGGAAAATCGACTGCTTATTTTAGATGCAAATGTAGGCGAAAGAACAGATATTTTTGGAAAGGAATATGAAATTAATGATTTACAAATAAAAGTAGATTATTATGAGTACATGTCCCAATTTAGTGTTGTAAAAATGTATGACACAAAGGTTGACATAATTCTTGGTCAACCTTGGTTTAGATAATGGGGTGGGTTCATGTTAAACATAGAGAAAAAAATCTTGATGTTTTATTACAAGGGAAAGATGATCACATTTCAAGACATGAAAATGGAGTCAAAATCGACAATGTCTCGCATTAAGACTTTATGATATCTCGTAATTTGATGTTTCAAGTACAATAAAAAAACTATATCAAAGAAGCAAAAAGTGTTTGAAGAAGTCATTTTGCGCTCAAATATCACCAAGAAAAACCACTCAAACAAGTCAAGAAATCTAAAGAATCAAAGAAGGAACTCAAGAAGCATTTATTAGAACAAAAGAAGAAAATTTACGTTTAAAGAGCCTTAAGCAAACATTAGTAAAACAAATCGAAATTTTAAAAGATGTTGAAGGTACTAAGAATAAAGTCAACGATTCGAAAAAGAATAAACTTGCACGTTTAACCAAACCCTACTTACACAAATAAAAATATTTAAAAATGACAAGAATTCACCGAATGACAAGTTAGAATAACTTCAAAATTAAGTATTGAACCACAATAGCTTTAGTCCAAGTTGAAGATATGAGTAAATATTTTATGAGGATCCATCTCTGGTATTCCGTCGAATCTCTTCTTGTACCAAGTCAGACCACAATCACTCCCACTATGGTATCTTCTCCCTCCCATTCACTAAATCCTGGTAGTTGTTCCAGCTCTTGGGAAGGACTTCAAGTTCTAGGCTCACCATATTATCCTCGAAAAATATAACACCAACACTTCCAATCTCATCCCGTCACTAAGTGACCTTGGTCAAGTATTTTGGTATTGTGTCGCCCTTCTCCATCTTTATTTTTATAAGCTTGTCCTTCAACACCAAGTTCACATGTTCACTATTGTTTTGAAACAAAATGTTAAGGCCTTCCACATAACATATAGATTTTCCTTTCCATGGAGGTTTGAGACAATATGATCTCGAACTCCTTCTAATAGAATCATTCTTTCCTTTGTTATGTTATTCTTCCATATGTATCCATATTTTGAGCATTTCGTTATCAGGCCTACAATATCACCGTTTATGAACTCCTTTACCTTCATCCCGTTGTCTTCCAACACGTTTCCCTTCCAAGCTATGTAATTCAAATTACCATCAACGACATATTTGGGTCTCAATCCAAAAATACACCCGATCCTCGATGTTGGTCCTCGAAGAGTAGATCTCGCAAATTCAAATCACCTACTCATAACAAATTGATATTATTCTCTTATATAGTGATTCTTCTTTGATACCATCTAATGATTCAAATTGATATTTGTAATATGCTAAAAAACAAAATACTTGAATCGACTCTACAAATTGCGGAAACCAATTACGATCGCAAAATCACATGAACAAGAGAGAGAAAGAATTTCAATCAAACAACACAATTATTTATCTAGGGAAAGCCTTAGCTAAAAACCTTGCTATAGGTATATTTCATAATTCAAAGAATATGAGAACAATACAATGTTTCTCTTAGGCTTGAGAGCTCCCTATGTTATCTTTGTTTGTCTCACTAATTCCGAGGAAAACTTGGTTCAATACTTAACCAATTTATTGGCCTCAGGATTCCCTATTTCCTTGGACAGTTTCTTGGCTAATTAGGCCCCTATTAACAAGGAAATTCCCCAATAATGATTGTGCAATACATCAAGGCTCTTCCTCCGACTCCATGCACCACCTGTACAATTGGATGATTATACAACTGATAGAGCACTCCCTTTAAATCGAATATCAACGGGGGCCTCCTTTAGAAATGAAATGCATGTGTTATTTTTGAGGGAATTATCAGTTATATGATTGATCACTACATTTTAATTAAATCTAATTTAATTCACTTGACCTATCACTAGTTCTTCAATCAGTTAGAACCAGTTAAACCAATTTTAACTCAAATAAATTAAGCTAATTAATTAAAACTCAAAATAAACTTAACCAGGGCTCCTAAAAAGTAGGAGACACTCTACATACCTCTATTTTTACCCTCAACTTGAATTAACTGAACTAACTAAGTCTTATTGAATTAGTTAAATTATACAAGTTTCCATGTGATGTGTAATTAAAATTTACTTCTAAATTAATTAAGGGAAAATTAAATTAAAATCCATTTTGATGTCATTTTCAACAAGACACATCAGATAAGCCGCATATAGTGTCGACACCTCTAAATTTTGTACAAACCCCAAGTTGATAAATTAAGTTGGTAGCCTTGGGATTTGCAGCATTTTTGTTGCAATATTGGGGCTCATCACTTTTTAGCATCATTGCTGGGGAAGTGTCAAAGTATGAATTGTTTTCTTCCCTAGTTGATTCATTTCTTTTACTTTCTGCAAAAACAAAAAAGATTTTCATTAGGCATATTTCATTTCAGAAACAAAAAATTGCATTGCATTAACATTTGTATTCAAAAAAATTAATTTAAAAATGCTTCTCCAACACCAACCCCCCCATTTGGTCACGTGGTGCAGTAAGAGCCACATCACCATCCAATTTTACAAGTAGTAGAAGAAGAGGTGGCAGAGAATGTAGAAGAAATGGATGGAGATGATGACAATGAAGAAGATCCTCTTGGATTTCCCATTCAAGATACTGATGTCAGTGTGCATATGAAGAAAATCTGTCCATATTTCCTTCCCAACTTCCATGGTATGAGGTCATAGGATCTGGAAACCCTTCTCTTTGAATTTTAAATCCCTTGTAGACCTTATGGTTAGTTACTAAACACTCAAAAGTTGAGATTGTTTCTAGCAACATTGAAGGATAGAGCTCTTAAATGGTTCATGAGTTTAAGGACTAATTCAATAATATCATGGAACGATATGTAAAATATATTTCTAGAAAAATATAAATATCATGATCTTAACAAAGAAATATTTAGGATGACTCAAATAGAAGATGAGATCCTTGAGGATCTAATAGAAAGGTTCATGTATAATGTTAAGAGGGAAAAATTACATCATTTAAGACTTGACACACTAAAACCCTCTTACTTAGAATAATTAGGGATGAGTGGATTGATTTCCTTGATCTCATCAGTAGGGGAGAAGTATACCAATTATCGTTTGATGAAATTTGTGAAACATGCAAGCACATATCAAGAGGAAGGGAAATATTAAGTAAATCAACATCAATATTGGTGAGTCAAATTGAACTTGGAAATTTTATTGATAACTTTAAAACAAAAATTGTTAGCAATCTAAGTGAAAAAGTAGAAATATTAAGAATGCAAGATGAGAAAAAAGAAGATGTTGATATTTTTGTTGTCAATGCAAAATCATATTGACCATCATTACCAAGGTTGAAGCAAGTTTACTGAGAGGACAATGGAGCAAGTCAATCAACAAAGAAACTATGTTATGTAGCTCAAAGAAGGCCATGGTAGTTTATTCAACCTGATATGTTGCAAGAACCTAATTCACAATTTCAAGGTTATGCACATCCATCTCAAAGTAATTGGAACACACCCTTTCCTTGGAAACCTTGGCCATCTCAACCCTTAAACCAATAGTGAAAACAAGGTTGGAAAAAAACTTATGGGAGAAATCCAAAATATCCTCAGTATCCTCCATACCCAAATCCATGCTATCCCTACCATCCACCTCCACCACAACCACAACCCCAACCGCATCCGTCTCATAGATCCACTCCCACTCAACTACCTATACCACCTTTTCCAAACCCGCACAAGGAAGTATCTCATACCGCTTAGGATGTTGAGGTACAACACTTCCAAACATCTCCTTTTGATATAAATGGTATTCATATTAGAACAGGAAAGGTATTGCAAAAAAAAGATTCTATTTATTTCATTGAAGGAAAATATCCAAAAGAAGAAGATTCAAATGAGGAGACCAAATGATCACTGGCTGTTGTTGATGGAGATAAGGCACCATTATGTTCACCATTATATCCTCTATGTGTTGAAGAGAATAATCAACAAAAATAAGAAGATCTGGATTTCATGGAAGAAGAGGACATCTAAGATGATCCAAATCAGCAAGTGGACCAGGGCATCACAAATATATTGAAATATGGTTCCAAACAAGACTCTAGAGAGTGTCACAGCTGCAACAGAAGGACCAACTTCGTAGAAGTTAGTGGATACTGCTTAGAACGTTGCTTCTTAGAGTGAAGGAGTGCTACCCCCACTGTTTGAGGTGATCAAACTACTGCAGGCGTAGGTGGAGACCCCATAATTGCAGTGACTCGAGACGATTCACAAGATTTTTTTGGGGAACTGTTGGAATAGGGTCCCCTAAAAGCTGTGAATTTTGTACAATTTTGTATATTTTTGGTCTAACACAGGGGTTTTGGGGTGGGTCAAGAATAGACCAAGAGTCCGCAAACCATGGTTTGTAGACCATTGGATGCGTAGGCTAAATCGATATAAATAGATGAACATTTGGAGTCTTCAGATAGGAAATAATTGAGATTGATGCTAAGCATGAATTGCTAGACTCGTGGTCCTGGTCGAAGGCAAAAGGAATCCTACCAGATGTCCGCACTGGAGATCCTTAGTCCGCTCGTGCGACCCTCGTTGGTCAGGTGCGTTGTGTGGTATTTTGGGATTGTAAGAATATTTTGGTATTAATATATATGCGAAGTACTGTTGGACATATGATGTTATTTGGATTTGTTTCATTATGATTGATGTGAACCTGAGCTATATGATTAAGTTGTGAAAGTTTCTATTTAATTGCTGCGAACTGTGAAAGTATCTATGATTTTGGTATATGTACCTATGATCTATTAATTACTGCAATTATAGTGTTCTGTGTTTATAATTGGTATTATGCACGTGGATGTGGAGGTATTTACTAGATCTGTGCATGAGAATAGCTCTGTTATACTATATATGCACACGAATATATTTGTTTAAGTGAGGAACTCAATAGGGTACAGGAACGTGGAGCACACTTGAATTTCATTTAATTGTCTCTCGAGGTGTGGAAACTGGTTCCGAAGCACCCTCCCATACTTGCTTTGGGTGAGACTTTGGCCGGCGCAAGTAGGTCAGCACTTAAAAAGGGCCGGTAGTATAGTGGTTTTGGCAAACCATAAACTCCGAACTTCAATCAAGACCCCTTGAGCCAACACTAGCCTTAAATCTATAAATAAACAAAGTTAAATCATATAGAAGCCTTAAATCTATAAATAAACAAAGTTTAATCATATAGAGAGAGCCCTCTCTGATTTTAGGAAGGCTAGATCCTAAGCTCCAAAATTAGGTTTGTAGTTGCCTCTGATATTTCTTTTTAACGCTTAGAACAACCTTTGGAAATTTCGGAGTGATAACATATTGGCGACTCCACTAGGGATAAATCAGTCCCTAGTTAAAATAAATCTTAAAGGAAACAATTTTCCTCATTTTTCACATTAAGGTTTTAAAAGGTTGTTTGAATTTATCATAGTAAGGTAAAATTCTGGCTTTTAAAAGAACATATTATACAAGGGCTCATCTTGATCCACGGCCTGCTACAATTGTTGATGATCCTAATAGAATTTTAAGAAAAACTAAAAAAGTAGAGAGTCAAGGAATTAGTAGTGAGTTAATCAAAGAAAATTCACTTCCTAAGGAGTTATCAAGCATACAAGATATTCAATTTGATTTATCTTTGAGCATTCTTTATTTCGTACCAAATGTGAAAACTCAGTTAATGATATTGTAATAGACCCAAATTTTATTCAATTTATTGAATCAAAGAAGGATATTATATAACTTGATTTAGATCAACAGGTTCTAGATACTTTTGACAAACTTGATGTTTTAACCTCAACTTTGATAAAATACATAGACGAAGCCTATTTTCAACGATCAGTTGAACTAGCTGCCCTAACAGCTGCTACCCCTAAGCTCTCTATGGTATCTTTAGAAACTATAAATACAGCTTCATTCAGTTCCACCTCACCTATAATCTCCACCACAATTCATTCCACAAAAATATTCATACCTAAACTTCCTCTCCAACCTAATGTTTCAAGTTCATCTTCAAGCACCACTACTTTACCTCCTAGTCAAGCTAAAATATTAGCCATAGCAACCAGATTTTCTCCTTTGGCCTTACAAGCCCCTTTACATGCCATGCCACAAGATTACCAGAGTAAAAAATTTCAGTTCGATGGTACTGGTCAGTATACTTCTCAACAACATGTAGATAAAATGACAAATTATTTTGAGTTACATGAAGTTGATGAGGTCGATGTACAAATGAGATTATTTGCACAAACACTAGCATGAGATGTTAAAAATGGTTTAAATATTTACCTGCTAACCATATTGATGATTTAGCTTCTTTCCACCAATTGTTTATAAATAGATGGGAAAGAAAGAAAAACCCTCTCCAGATATTATCAGAATATAAGAACATTAGGAGATCTCCTAATGAATCTGTTCAGGATTACTATACTAAGTTTAAAAACATTTACAATGCAATTCTAGTGAATATCAAACCTCCACCAGGCTTGGCCCTAATCAAATTTCCATATGGTTTTGACGATGACATGTCCTATCAGTTAAGATAAAGAAACCATGCAAATTTAGAACAAATGCAGAGTGATGCAGTTAGTGTAGAAGCTGACTTACTAGCTAAAAGAGCTAGGATGAGGAATGAGAGGAGAGTGACCATTAAGGAAGAACCTTCTACTTCAGATATTAAGATAGATAGTTTAGACAAAAATGTAGAAATACTAATGGATATTTTAGAGAACATGGAAAGAAAACCTCAGTGGGAAAATCAACAAGGTCCCCAAATTAGAAACCCCAACTTTAGGAAAAATGATAATACTATTAAATCAAGAGAAGTTGTACCCGATCAATAGATTAGACCACCTTCTCAGGAAAATTATGTTGAAATTTCACAATAGCATGAAGAAGACTAGGACACCCAGATAAACTTGATGGGAGAAAACAATGAAGATGCCATTTTTCTTACCCAGGAAGAACAAGATTTGTACATGTTACAGCAATTATAATTAGAATCTGGAGATTCCTTTGACTACAAACAAGGCTATGAATCTTCTATCTATGAAGTTCATAAATAGTATAGCCTTAGAAGCAAAAAGAACACAGAGGTTCCTATTAAGAAATCAGTGCACACCCAAACTAAGAAAACAATAGAAACTCCCGTGACCAAAATTCTACAAATTCTCCCTAGAGGAACTCAGAATGCTTCCAGCCCAGAGATTGTAGAAATCACATCAACTGCTACTCAAACTGTTCTAGACAAAGAAACTGAAAACAAAACAGTTGACACACAAACTGAATTACCAAGTGTTAATAAAGAAGACAAAAGCACACAAACCACAACTAGTAAAAATGAAATCATTAAATTAGGCAAAACTCAAATGCCATTCAATAGCAAAATTGAGATAGCCAAATTAAAAATACCAGTTCCTTTAATAGAGCTGGTGAAAAATGACTCACACAAGGCACAAATTACTAAAACATTAAACATAGGTGAAGGTGAAGATGTTTTCAACCTCAATGATGATCAACCTGAGTTATTATTTGGTCCTGAAGTGAATGGAAAACATCAACAAGGGGGTGTCCCTCCATTCTAAATTAGCTTAAACATTCATGATAAAATATTACATAATTCTATGTTGGATTCAGGATAATCTCATAACTTAATTCCTAAAGTATTCATGGAAAAATTAAACTTAGACATCACCAGACCTTACAAGGACCTGTTCTCCTTTGATTCTAGTCAAGTCAAATGCCCTGGCCTGATAAAAGATCTATGTGTAACTCTGGTCTAGTGCCCAGCAAAGAGTATCATTATGGAAATAGTAGTTGCTGATATCCCTCTCAAATATGGTATGTTATTATCTCTCTCATGGGGAGCAAAATTACAGGTATCACTACAATTATACATGTCATATGCTACCATTTCTGTGTTTGGTTAGCAAAGGAAAATATATAGAGAAACTTTGATGAAATTCATGGTAAGTAATTCATAATCCATAAAATTATTGAGTGATTCATTTCCTTTTACAAAACACTGAACCAGTCTGACTTTTGTGCAATTTCTCTGTTCAACCACTCCATTTAGTTCCAGAATATAAGCCAAAATTTTTTGACTTTTCACTCCACATGCTTTATAAAATTTGTGAAAATCATCATAGGTGTATTCTCTACCTTTATTAGTTCTAAGCACTCTTGGTTTTCTACCTCCATATATTTCTACATCACTTTTAAACATTGAACATTGAATAGTCACCACTAAGAACAAGAACACTTTTGGAATGAGAACAATGAATTACTTTTAAGAACCATCATGGTTACTAAATCAAGTTAATGGTAGTGGACCATTAAGTGTAGAATGATGTCCATGATCTAAATAAAGGTATGTTGTTGGTAGATTTTCCATGCTTAAAATGCCCACAACCCTGGTAAAATACATTAAATACATTTGTTAGTCATCAGTAATTTTTTACTTTCTATAGATGACTAAATGTTTATCCTAGATTTCTAGAAACAAAATTCATGAATATTGTGAGTTCTAGAAATCTCACTGCCTTCATTATCCTTAGGATGACTTTTTCACTATTTTACTATCCTATCATATCACGGTCAGCCTACCACTCCCAAAAGACCCATCATGGGCTCATGCCACTCATTTTCACTATGTTTTACCTCCCCTGACCTTAGCACTCTGTTTTAGGCTTGCCTAATTTCTCCACTTGCCACCTAGGGTCACCAACAAACCTACTCCCTTTTGTGTTTCTTGGATACATCAAACACTTATGGTCTCATAACTATCTTTCTAGGCTCTTTAGATAAATCAAATCATCAATTTTTAGGTCTGCAATGCATAAGGTTTGTTAAAAGCTCTGTTTTACACCTAAAGACCCCCGATGAGAGTCTGACATGAAAAAGGCACCAAAAAGATCATTATCCCTCCTCTTTCATTCACATATCATAGAGGGCCAAGGCTTGTTTTTGCTGCCTGCAAAAGGCAAGGGACCATGCCATCTACTTCAGCTCAGCCACTAGACAAAGGTAAACAAAAGGTGAAGCAAGAGGAAGAAGATCGTGAGGTGGAAAGGGAGTTTGAGATCATCCAGATAGACAGTGATGAGGAGAATGAAGCAAAAATCTCAAACTTGCTCATTCAAAACAAAAATGCACTCATTGAAGACCTCCAAGCCAATATGAATAGGGCCAAAAGTGTGAATGATGCGCTTGACTTGGAGAACAGACAACTAGGAGCACAAGTTGCAATATATGAAGCTAGAGCCATCAAGGCCTAGAAAGAAGCCCAAAAGGCACAGGTGAAACTGGAAGAGTTCATGGGAATCTATGAGGAGAGTGAGGGTGAAGAAGGAAAATCTAGGAAGAGACCTAGAACCATGGGGTTGAGAAAGGCATTGGCAAAGCAAAGAGAACAAGAAGCAGCCCTAGCAGAACAACTCTCCCTTGATGAGCTATTGGCCATGGAGGTAGCACATGATTAGGAGCCTTGGTTGGAGAGGGCCAACATTCACTTAGAGGCTAAATTGGAGAAGGCCAACAAGAATCTTGACCTCCAAAGAAGGATGACTAAGAATTATGCGCGGAGAAACCAAGTTGCAAGGGCCAAACTGAAAAAGGCCCAAGTCAAGATCTAGGCACTAAAAGAAGCAAAACACTAAGATAGACTTTGAATTTTGGCACAAGATTCTCTATAGGTCTCTCAAACCCCTTGAAGGAGACACCCACCAATTTTGAAGGAATTTGGACAAATTTTGGTTTTTTGAGAATTTGAAGGCTTATAAGCGTAGTGCCACTGGCGCTACACTTTTCCCTCAGGAATCCTCAGAGGGAAAAATCTACATTTTTAGATTTTGCATGACTAGCACACTATGCTCACAAAATTTCAGAGCAATTGGAGCATTTTTGACCCCTCAAAAGGTTAAAAAAACACCTCATTTTTCACCATTCTGCCTCCTTTTCAGGCCTGGCGCTGCGCTTAGAAAAGTGTTGGTAATTTTACATTTTGGACAGGTTATAGGAGATGGATCAGGAACCCAAGAGTATTTTTGGAAATTAGACTCAACAATATTTCCAACGAGCCATCACAGAGAAAAATATGACATCGGGAAGGTCCCCAAAACTTGGTTGCAACAGGACCTATTTTATGCCTAAGGTGGCGCTGCGCTTATGGACAACACTATGTGTTTTGGACCAAAAGTCAACAAAACACACTCATTTATTGCAAAATCATATTTTAGTGTTTTTTTAGGCAAATTACTCTAGAATTAGGTGCTAGAAGTTATTTTGGCATTTATTTCATGGGATATTTTGTGCCTTGGGCCTTGCATGGTCTCTTAGGCATTAATGACATTTATGAGTGATTTTGACATTTTCCAACCCTATCTAGGGTTTTTGCCCTCCTTTTCTAGATAAATAGAGCATGAGGGTTTTCATTGTAAATGTTGGCATTTGATGAGTTTTGAGAGCAATACATGGTTTTTATGAGTTCGGAGAAGAGATTGGTGTTGTGGATTTTCTTAATGGCTTGATTTGATTGATGATGAAGGATGATTTCTTGCAGGATCCCTGAGCATTGTTAATGGTGATGTACCTCTATTTAGTTCTTGTTTTCATTTTTATCATTATTTTCATCTTTCTATGTTGCAGTAGAACATAAAAGTATAGGCTAAGAAATGTTGTTTGAGGCACCTTAGTCCTTCCTGCTTTCTATTGCCTTGATGTTTTCCTCTGCTAGGTTTGTTTAAGGAATTCTTAGATGCTCCTTAGATCTACCTATGTTTGTTTATTCCATGAATGGTTCAATATAGTAGTTTTCAAATATGTTTTATGGTTAGCCCTGCCTATTTGATGCTATTTAAACTCTGTTTTGGAATATCTTTTTGAAGTATTACTTGTTAGGTTTTAGCCAAAGAGGCCATGTTTTGTTCATGCGCTTTGTCCATGCTTGAGAAGTTGCCTTAAAGTTCTTTGTATCTTGATCATTGATGTTTAGGCATTCCCTCTTAATTGATTAAAGTTATTTGTTATCTTGAATGTTTTCTAAACCTTGAAGGTGAAATCACTAGAAGTTAAATGAGTTTCTCGCCTTCTATATTTAATTGGAATTGTTCATCTTGAATGCTTATTTTCTTAAGTGTAATCTAAAAGTTATTGGTTTGCCTTGTTTTATGATTATACGCTTATGTTGATCAGTATTTGAGACCATCTTGTTTAAAAGTATTTGTTTAAGGATTCTTAATTGCCCTTACACACCTACTATGCTCACAAAATTAATGTCCATTTCATTTCACACATACCTTAAAGGATCCATTTGACTATGCTAGATTTGCTCTGTTATGCATCCTGTTTCATTGTTGAGATATCCATGACTTCCATTGACTCCATAGCCTAATGATTTGAAGACCTCTCACTCCACCTATTCTACTTGACCATCTTACCCAACCAAAACAACAACAAACCCTATACTTAACAACTAGCCTAAAATCAAAAATCTAAAGAAAACAAGTTCACATACTTTGCAAATAATAGAGAGAGCCCTCTCTGAGTCCAGGAAGGCTAGGTCCTAGGACTCGAAATACTGGTCTGATGTTACCCTGTGCATTTGGTCTACCAATCTGCTAAATCACGGGACACTAACATAATGGCAATGACGGTGGGACCTCTGAGTATATAGTTGCCTGAATACATCTTAAGACTCATTTTACCCTTAGTTAGACTTAGAAAATCTAGTAAATATGACACTTCATCACTATCACTAACATAATGGTGATCATGATGGGACCTTTGAGTCAGTGACAATATTAGTATCCCTAAAGGAACTCAGAAAACCCCAGAAACATCCCTAGATTGGTTTTTTGTGAGTATTGGTGGTGGACCATACACACATATCCTCAAAACAACAAAAAACATCCACTTGGCGACTCCACTAGCCTCCAGTAGGCCTATTTAACACTATTTCTCATTAGAATTCCCTAGGATTGGGTCAAATCAGCCCGGAGAAGTTTAGAAGCCTATTCCCATACTGTGTGAGTTTACCAATCACTAAGAGAGGTTAGCCTTCCGAAAACAGTCCCATACTTTCAACCTCTCTACATTTTGAGTTTGAAATGTGGCTTCACAAATGATCAGTACTAGATCTCATCCAGAGCCAAACCCTCCCACCATAGTTGATGACCCATAAAATATTGTGGAAAACTTCTAAAAATGGAAACTTAACTACTATTAGGACCATTCATAGAGAAAGCTCTGTACCTGAACATCTTACAGCTTTGCAAGATCCCCAGTTTGACTTGCACCATACAAGCAATATTTTCAGAACCAAGTCACAAAGTGATATTGACCAAACTGACATTGAGCCCATAGATTTGCAACAAAGTTCTAGTAGAGAAGCCTCTCCTTCCACCCCACTTGATTTTCAGCTTCTCGATCACCTTAGCTCTTTCCATATCAAATCTGCTCAGAATCAGTTTTCTGGTCCAAGTACTTCCACCACACCCATCCATACCACCACTGTGCAAACCACTCCACTTCATCCTACACCTCCTTTCACAAACCCTCCTCTTGTAAATCCTCCATTAGCTCCCATCATGGTAGCTTGGTATGCCCCCATGGTTTTACCTTAACCTTTAGTGCCGTTTCCAAATGACTACCAATCCAAGATCCCTCATTTCACAGGAGATGAATCAACCACTGCCCAAAAACATGTAGACTGAATGAGTGATGCCTTTGACTATATGGAGTTGGAAGAAGAGACTATTAAAATGAGAATATTTGCACCTAGGAGGGGAAGCTAAAAAATGGTTTAAAAACTTAGCTCCCAACAACATCCATGATCTCCCTTCCCTCTACCAAACTTTCATAAACAAGTGGGAGATTAAGAAAAACCCTCTCCAAATCCTCTCAGAATATAGTAACCTTAAAATAAATACAATGGAAAGTGTCCAAGACTACTGCACTGGGTTTAATAGTGTTTACAATGCACTCCCACCAAACATGAAACCCCCACTAGGCCTAGACTTAGAAAAATTTCATGAAGGCTTTGATCCAGACATGACATACCAATTGAGAGAGAGAGACCCCACAACTTTAGAAGAAATGCAAAGGGAAACTATTAGTGCAGAAGCCAACCTCATTGAAAAGAGGGCTAGGATGAGATCAGAGAAGAGAGTGACCTACAAAGATGAAACAATGCCCTCAACCTCTTCATTTGATGCCAAGATTGATAGCTTAGTTAGAACCATGGAGAGAATGATGGAGAGGATAAGCCTAAATGAAAGAATACCTCCTAGGGAAAACCAAACAAATCCCCAAAACATAAATAGGAATCCAAACTTTATAAGAGACCCTCTCCAAAACAGACCACGAGTACTAACAAATTAGGCCTCATTTCCAAGACAATTATCTAGATGAAGAGGGAAGAGAGAATGAAGAACAAGGTTATGATAATGAGGGTGATGTTTTTCTCACTAAATAAGAACAAGGTTTCTATATCTTATACCCAATTGAAATAAATTATGAAGATTCTGAAGACTACCAATTGGGATTTGAAAATGCCATAACGGAAGTCCATAGGCAATATGACCTTAGGAGTAAAAGAAACCAAGAGACTTCCGAGAAAAACCAAATGGTCATTGTTGCTAAGAAAGATACTGAAAACACTTATAAGAAGACAATAGACAATATCAACACTATGGCTAAGAAAATTGATCCAAACAAAGAAAAAATCAACCAACAAAATAGTGACCCAAGCTGCCCTAGTACATCAACTAGTGGCCCTAAAAAAAATCTATTGTCTAAAGCCCCCAGTCAGAATTAGAAAATTAAAAATGCAGAAAAGTTCATGGCTGATAAAAATGATGTAAATATGCCCAAAACACAAGTACCTTTCAGCTTTGAAGGAGAGATTTCCAAAATCAAGATAACCATACCTCTCATTGAATTGATAACTCAAGAAGTGTACATGTCCCAAGTTTTGAAGGTTTTGAACTTAGGAAATGATACCAACACTCTGCACTTAACTGATGAAAAACCTAAGCTGTTGTTTGGACCCAAAGTAGAAGGAAAGTACCAAGAAGGAGCTATTCCCCATTTCTATATCATCCTAAACATACATGACAAAATATTACACAATTCCATGCTAGACTTCGGTGCCTCCCACAACCTCATGCCTAAAGTTGTGATGAAGATATTAGACCTATAAATTACTAAACCTTACAAGGACTTATACTCATTTGATTCAAGTAGAGTCAAGTGTTTGGGCCTCATCAAGGATCTTTGTATCAATTTGGCACAAATACCTGCTAAGAGCCTAGTCATGGACATAGTTGTTTCTGACATTCCCCCAAAGTATGGCATGCTTTTATCCAGATCTTGGGGAGCCAAACTTCAGGAAAACCTCCAACTTGACATGTCCTATGCTACCATCCCTGTTTTTAACCAGACAAGGAGACTATACCGAGAGTCACACATGAAATATATGGTCAGCAGTCTAGGGAGGCCAAACAACACTCCTTTTTATTCCATTCATTCAGATCTTGATTCTTTCATCTTGTGTAATGAAGAGGACATTAATGAGCAGGAAAGTGGAGTTGAGACATGTTTAGACACACTGCAATAGTCAAATCAATCTCTGCATAAGGAGGTCAACAACCAAACCTCTAGCAGCCCTGAACAACAACATGAGGGAAAAGCTGAACTTAGTTTCCTACAAGTTGAAAGTAAAACTTCAAAACCAAAACTAAGCTTAAAATCTGAACAAGTTTGCTCAAGTGAAACACTAACTTAAAAAACAGAGCCACTTCCTTCGCTCAACATTAAAATACTGGGAAACTTTCATATGGCAATACCTTCTAAAGGACCAGATCAAAAGAAACTTAAAGTCTTTCCATACAAAGACAATTCATCACTAAAAGTTTCTGCCACTTGGGAAGAGTGGTTGCATCCCAAAAATGGTGTTAAGGAGCCTAAAGTAGTACATACTGAGACTGACATAGAGGAATACAACGTAGGCAGCCTAGAAAGACCCAAAATGGTTAAATTATCCAAGACTTTACCTCTTCACACAAAACATAAATACCTAAGACTGTGCAAAAAGTTTCAGGATGATTTTGTATATGGTGATGAAAGCTTAAAACCTTGTGACACAGACATTATTCAAAGAATGTCTCCTTCCAAAAAAGACCATGAAACCCTTGGGAAAATTGTGTCATTAACAAAGAAAGAAAAAGGATGCAAACTGTGTATAGACTTTAGGTACCCAGAAAAAACCTCCATGAAGGACAAGTACCCTTTTCACAAGATAAATCATATTCTACAAGGGTAGGAGTTTCTAACAAGATGTCATTGCATGCTATTGTTTCAGGTTACCATTAGATGATACCACTTCCAATCAATCAGCATAAAGCCAGTTTCAAGGTACCTTGGGGCACCTACATGTTTGATCCAATGCTTCCTAGGTTAAAGAGTGCATAAGCTACCTTCCAAAGAGTCATGGCCCCTTTTTTCAAACCCTTCACTATGATATACATTGATGACATCTTCATATTCTTTGAAGCTAATGAAGAATACATTTTCCACCTAAGAAGGATCTTTGACAGAAACAAGGTTTGGAAGTAAGACTCAAAGGGGAAATACCAAGAAGAGCATGGCCTGTTTGAATTTTTTTGGAAAAATCCTTATACCATGCCCTCAAATGGAGGTAACCATGTTTTCTATTTACAAGAGCTAAATGAAAAAGGGTTGTTTGTAGATCCTATTGATGACAGGGTGCTCAAGTACCACGACTTTCAAGATTCCCTACTTTAAAATTTTCATTCATTGTATATAACATTGCATGAGAAAAATCAGAAAAAACAAAAAAACATAGAAAGAAAGAAAAAGAGGGCAGATTTGAAAAGAGGTACAACCCCATACCCAAAAAATAGTAGTACTGAAAGTGTGCAAGCCTAAATGCCACTACTTGATCAAAAGGAAGATCTTGTTCAGCCATCTAGCCTAATCATGGCTGAACATGCTTTTAATTTTGTGTTGATAAGTAGTGAAAGAGAGCTTGTCAAATCATTCAAACTGGACTTGTAAAAAAGGATAGATTAGGAGTGAAAGATACTGGTTCCACATGCTCAAAACTGAACCAAAGAGGAAGATGGGGATGCATACCAAATGATGAATCACAAACCTTATTTTTCTAGTTTTGTTTGTACAAAAATAATGTTTGTGTGCAACTTGTCCTAATGCTACAGCCCATGGTAAGTTAGATTGCCTAATGCTGATTTAAACCATGCTTTCAATTTCATGTCAATAGCTTAGAGAATGAAATCTTCCAAATAGCTTAATCTTGACAGTCAAATAGTCTAGGTAGAAAATAAAAGAGTTCACTAGCATAATCTGAACTCTTGGAAGCAATAAGGATAAAAGTAGATAGTTTGTTTTCACTTTCAAAATAAAAAATTTCAAGGGTTTTCTAGTTCAAGTGCACCCAAGGAAGAACAAATGTTAGGAAAGTAGGTTGGGTAGGTAGAGATGAAGTTGAGCTAATCATGTTTTTCAGATTATTGAGGTCACAACTATAAAGAAGCATCAACAAATGAAAAGAAGGACAAATCTGCCCAATGGATGAGGCACTGGTCTTCATAAAACCAGAGATTTGAAGTTCTGGACATCTCTTGAAAAGGAGCTACCCTCCCCAAGTGGAGCCACTGTTAGTCATCAGTAATTTTTTCCTTTTTATAGATGAATAAATGCTTATCCTAGATTTCTAGAAACAAAATTCATGAATATTGTGAGTTCTAGAAAACTCCTTGCCTTCATTATCCTTAGGATAAATTTTTCACTACTTCACTACTCTATCAAGTCATGGCCAGCCTATGACTGCCATAAGACCCATCATGGGCTCATGCCACTCATTTCTACTATGTTTTTTCCACTTCTGACCTTACTACTCTGTTTTGACTTGCCTAACCCTTATACTTCCACCTTGGATTTCCAAGTATCCTAACCTTTTCCCCTATTTCACCAAGTGCCTCAAGCATTGGTGGTCTCAAGCTACCTTTATAGGCTCTTTAGATAAATCAAAATCAATAGTTTTGGGTATTCAATGCATAAAATTTGTCAAAATCTCTGTTTTACACCTAAAGAACCCAAGTCAAGTTTTCAGCCAAAGGTCAAGTCCAACAAGCCTTCCACTAGGTCGTTTAGGGTTTCATAGGTTATAGGATTGTTTTGGTGTTCTAAATCACTGCTTTACATGTGCCAAGAAGATGAAATCAAATGGAAAGGAGGGTCAACACTTGATTGTCCAAAATAGATCAAAAAACCTTCAAGAAAGGCCTCCTTGGTCAAGACAACATTCTGAAAAGGTATAACTGTGCATCTTAAACATTTCTGCAGGAATGATTGAGATACCTATCAGTAGAAAATGGGGTAAGGTAAGAGGCTAGTTCCTCACTAAAATACATCCACAAAAAAGAACAGGAAGTAGGCCTATGTTTAAAAAGAAATCAAGGTTTTTTTTGAGACTGATTGGATAAACAATGTTACCAATCAAGGAGCCAATACAAATGCCACAAGGATAGAGGCACATCAACCCCACCAAGCACAAATTGAAGATTTTTAGAAATTATAAATGAATAAGGGAAAAAGGTGAGGTGAACTGAGCATAAATGAATGAACTTGAAAAGGCTATAGAGAACTTAGAAGACAACACTAATTATTCTTCTCTAACATCCCTAAAACCTAGGATTTTGGAAGGATGGGCAAGATAGGTTAAATGAAGACCATGGGCCTCCATCATGACAGCTAAAGGTTTTCAAAAATATTTTGAAGGTGACTTCTAGGGTTTGTCAAGGAAAATGGTGTTTTCACTACATCAAAGGGGGAAAATGAAAAGAGTATCAGTGTGAGGGAGTTCAAGCCTTCAAGTATAGTCAACTTCCCTCAAAATGATCAAAGGAAGAAAACATAAGGTTAAGTGTCAAAATGGAAAATCAAGCTAATCATGAGTTTACTGTTGAAGTAACCGAGGCTGTCAAAATCCAAGAATGGCAATGGGAACAAAAATAAACGTGTCACAGGCACATGCAAAAACTAGAAGTGGCCAACAAGTGACATAGCATACATGATTTTTAGCCTTTATCAAAATTATTACACCTCAGTCAAAGATTAGTAAGAAGGTTAGAAACATGTTTTCAGTTCACTAACACTCTGAGATGCAAAAGAAATAAAAATTGTTTTTTAGTGTCTCATATGTAAAAAAAAAAATGAAGTCTGACAGTGCGGACATCTTCATATCCTTAGCAAGCCATCACCACAGTAGGAAGGAAAGCTGCCTTGAAAAGTTTTCAAAACCCCTGCAAAAAGGTCAAAAAGATATCAGTCAAATGACAAATTGACAAAACTTAGCAAAAGTGGGTTTTTGATTTTGATTTATTTTTCAAAAGTATAAAGACATCCTAACTAGCATTCTAGCTCATTTTTCGTTTTGAGGAGAGAAAGAAACCCTCTAGGAGAAATTTATGAGAATTTAGACAGTTTCTAGGCCAAGTCCCTAGCGCTGCGGGAATAGCCTGGCGCTGCGCTAATGCAGGTCTTCGCCGTTCAAATTTACTCAGCGTTGCGTGAATAAGGGGTGGCAATGTGTGTATAAGGTGGCGCTACACATAGACACGCACAACACGGCTAGGAAACGACAAGTCATTTTCCCCTGCCAGCACTGCGCACAGAGCATACAGAATGCCCGACTCTGCTCAACGCTATGCTCAGATGGAGGCCCAACCTGCCCGGCGCTACGCCCAGAGGTCGAAAAGCCTGCACGTGGGTGGAGCTGCAGTTAGACAGAGGCCCGACTCGCCCGACGCTGTGCACAAAGGCATACAACAGGCCTGGGGCTGCGCTTATGCTAGTTTTCTCCAGATTTGCTAGTAGAGTGCCAAGGGTTCAAAGGAGGTCCTCGAAATTGGTTTCAAAACCTTGCAAGCAAGCTAAAGAGGTAGGTGGCCTTGTTCTCATCATCCTCCAAGTGTTTTTATTCCTTGATAATTAAGGGAAAAATATCAAACCCTAGTGCCAAAATAAACCCTAAATATTCCTAAAAACCACTCTCCTCTAACCTCCAAGCTAAGATCATCAGTGAAGAGGAGTATAATAAGGTAGTCACACTTCATGTTCATGTAAAATCCCTCATCTAGCTTAAGGAAAAAGCAGTCATACACTTGCCTCCATATCACTCATTTGCAGAGGTTGCCCTCACCATCATCTCTTTTTCACTCCTCCTGCCTAAGTGTCACAAGCAAACCTAATTTGGCCATCATCAGCCCTAATCACCATTTCAGGAGCAGAAAACAGTAGTAGTAGTGAAAGAGGCCAAGGGCCTATGAGGCCAAATCATAAAGGAGGGAAAGTGAATGGATTTGAACCCCAGAGCACAGTGGCTATCACCTCATCTCCCATGATCCCATCTTGTTTTCAGAATGTAGGGTGCTTCCAATTTTTTGAGAGAGTGAAACAACTCCAAAGCCACCCAGAGCTTACAATTCTTTTTATCCTTAATCTACACAACAAACAATCAAGCCCTACAGGGGCGGATTTTGAACTATCAATAGATTCCATCTCAAATGCTACATGTATACCTGCTATTGGTGAAAAGTGGTTTAGGAAAGCCAAATTGGACAAGAACTATTATGAGCCATTTGTCAAAACTAGGTACAAAATGGGCTGCAGGGCTATCTTCCCTTTCTCACACCTAAAATAGAGGTTTTCTCCCTTAATGATGGTTATTATGAAGTACTTCACTTGTGAGGGGAGATACTCTAGGCTCTACTCCTACCATGTCAGACTCCTCATGCATTTTGCAAGGGTCAAGATGCTCAAATTGCCCTACTACCTCTATAGGAGTATGGACAAAATGTCTTCTATTGTCCGGAGAAGGAATCCTTCACAAAAAATGCAGAGTTTATTTCACCATTCCTTGATCAAGATGGTGGTATTACATCAGTTGGAACAGAAGGGCATACCTTAGGATGTGTTTATAGCCCATGAAGTCTTCACAAGCACACAACCTCCTCATCAACCAAACTTTCCCTCTTCATCTACACAAGTGCCCTCACCTCAAGGAAACCTCCCTTCTTCCCCTTCTCTTAATGCATCAAATGAAGAGGATGAGAGTGGAAATAATGAACAAAGTAATGACAGTGAGGGTAAGAGTGACACTAAATCAGTCCAAAGTGAGGAAGAGGAATATGATGAGGAAGAAGAGAAAAATGAAGAAGAAGGGAATGATGAAAGTGAAGAAGGGGCAGAAACAGAGAATAAAGAGAAAAACAGTGAGCATGACAGTGAGCAAAAGGGTGACAATATGGAAGAGGATGGTGAGGAAGATGAAGAGGTTGACAGTCAGAATGAAATGAGCATTGATGAAGAGGAGGTCAGCAGTAAAACAGAGGACACAGAGACAGAGAATGAAGAAGAGGACAATGGAAAAGATGAAGACAGTGAGGGACAAGGTAGAAAAGAGGAAAATAGTCATGAAAACAATCAGCCCCTTAGTGATAATGAAAATGATGGCAGTGCAGAAGATAAAGAGGGTGATAGTCCTAATGATGATCACAA
Source organism: Pinus albicaulis (assembly GCA_034641835.2). NCBI lineage: Eukaryota > Viridiplantae > Streptophyta > Pinopsida > Pinales > Pinaceae > Pinus > Pinus albicaulis. Next base: position 8,427 of record JAXQQM020060176.1, on the reverse strand, counting down.
CAGTGAAGAAGCAAGTAGCTTAAAAGAAGGGCAAAAAGATAATGCAGATTTTAGTGGAGAGGTTGAAACTGATGATAATGTTGAGGACAAAGAGTGCAATGCTGAAACAGGGAACATGATGACTAATGATGCCAATAATGAAAATGAAAAGGGTGATGACAGCAGCAAGGGTCACAGTCATGACAAAGGCACCAACAAGACCACCATCACACCTCTTGCATTAATCTATCAAAGAGGGCCAAGGCTTGTGTTTTTTTCCTCCAAAAGGCAAGGGACCATGCCATCTACTTTAGCTCAGCCACTAAACAAAGGTAAACAAAAGGTGAAGCAAGAGGAAGAAGATCATGAGGTGGAAAGGGAGTTTGAGATCATCCAGATAGACAGTGATGAGGAGAATGAAGCGAGAATCTCAAAATTGCTCATTCAAAACAAAAATGCACTCATTGAAGACCTCCAAGCCAATCTGAATAGGGCCAAAAGTGTGAATGATGTCCTTGACTTGGAGAACGGGTAGCTAGGAGCACAAGTTGCAATATATGAAGCTAGAGCCACCAAGGACCGAAAAGAAGCCCAAAAGGCACAGGTGAAACTGGAAGAGTTCATGGGAATCTATGAGGAGAGTGAGGGTGAAGAAGGACAATATAGGAAGAGACGTAGAACCATAAGGACAGAAAAGGGCATTGGCAAGGAAGAGAACAAAACCTTCTAGCAGAACATCTCTCCTTGATGAGCTATTGGCCATGGAGGTAGCACATGATCGGGAGCCCTGGTTGAAGAGAGCCAACATTCACTTGGAGGCTAAATTGGAGAAGGCCAACAAGAATCTTGACCTCCAAAGAAGGATGACTAAGCATTATGCCTGAAGAAACCAAGTTGCAAGGGCCAAACTAAAGAAGGCCCAAGTCAAGATCCAGGAACTAAAAGAAGCAAAAGGCCAAGCTAGACTTGGACTTTTGGAAACAGCTTCTCTGAGTCTCAGCCCACTGAAAGGGACATGACAATTGCTGAAAGAATTTGGATATTAAATTTTGGTTGTTTGCGCCCTAAGGCCCTATAATCGGGCGCCATGCCATCCCTAAACTTTCCCTCAGAATTCTCCCGAGAGAAAAAATCTACATTTTGGTTTCTCATTATCACACTATTCTCTGAAATTTAGGAGGCGGTTATGGACCATTTTTACCCCTCAAAAGGAGTCAAAAAAACACCTCATTTTCACCATTACGCCTCCTTTTCGGGCTAATAACGTGCTCGGGCTGGTGTTGGATTTGCTGACCTTTGAACGAGTTGCAAGAGAGTTGAATCGAGAACCCAAGAGTATTTTGAAGGAAGTAGAGTCATCAGGTTCCTAACGGGCCATCTCAGATCAAACTACGAAGCCATCGGAAGGTGTCAAAACTTGGTTGCATGAGGACCTATTTTCTGCCTAAGGTGGCGTTCTGCGTATGGACAACACTGTGTGTTTTTGGCCAAAAGTCAACAAAACACACTCATTTATTGCAAAATCATATTTTAGTGTTTTTGAGGCAAATCTCTCTAGAATTAAGTGTTAGAAGTTATTTTGGCATTTATTTCATGGGATATTTTGTGCCTTGGGCTTTGCATGGTCTCTTGGGCATTAATGACATTTATGAGTGATTTTGACATTTTCCAACCCTATCTAGGGTTTTTTCCCTCCTTCGCTAGATAAATAGAGCATGAGGGCTTTCATTGTAAATGTTGGCATTTGATGAGTTTTGAGAGCAAGACACGGTTTTTATGAGTTTGGAGAAGAAATTGGCATTGTGGAGTTTCTGAATGGCTTGCTTTGATTGATGATGGAGGATAGCTTGCAAGATCCCTGAGCATGGTTAATGGTGATGTACCTCTATTTAGTTCTTGTTTTCATGTTTATCATTATGTTCATCTTTCTATGTTGCAGTAAAACAGAAAAGTATAGGTTAATAAATGTTGTTTGAATCACCTTAGTCCTTCCTGCTTTCTATTGCCTTGATGTTTTCCTCTGTTGGGTTTGTTTAAGGAATTCTTAGTTGCTCCTTAGATCTACCTATGCTTGTTTATTCCATGAATGGTTCAATATAGTAGTTTTCAAATATTGTTTTATGGTTAGCCCTGCTTGTTTGATGCTATTTAAACTATGTTTTGGAATCTCTCTTTGAAGTATTACTTGTTAGGTTTTAGCCAAAGAGGCCATGTTCTGATCATGCCCTTTGTCCATGCTTGAGAATTTTCCTTAAAGTTCTTTGTCGCTTGATCATTGATGTTTAGGTGTTCCCTCTTCATTGATTAAAGTTATTTGTTATTTTGAATGTTTTCTAAACCTTGAAGGTGCAATCACTAGAAATTAAATGAGTTTCTCGCCTTCTATGTTTCATTAGCACTGTTCATCTTGAATGCTTGTTTGCTTAAGTGTAATCTAAAAGTTATTGGTTTGCCCTGTTTTATGATTATACCCTTATGTTGATCGGTATTTGAGACCATCTTGTTTAAAAGTATTTGTTTAAGGATTCTTCATTGCCCTTACACACCTACTATGTTCACCAACTTAATGTCCATTTCATTTCACACATACCTTAAAAGATCCATTCGACTATGCTATATTTGCCCTGTTATTCATCCTGTTTCATTGATTGAGATATCCATGACTTTCATTGACTCCATAGCCCAATGATTTGAAGACCTCTTACTCCACCTATTCTACCTGACCATCCTACCCAACCAAAACAAACAACAAACCCTACACTTAACAACTAGCCTAAAATCAACCATCTAAAGCAAACAAGTTCACATCCTTTGCATATAATAGAGAGAGCCCTCTCTGAGTCCAGGAAGGCTAGGTCCTAGGACTCAGAGAAGCTAAATCTGATCTTACCACAATGCATTTGATCTACTAACCACATGCTAAATCATGGGACACTAACACCATCATCCGTCAAGTTAGAAGTGAGAATCATAAAGTCATACCTTCAATTAAATTAAGATCCATTTTACAAGAATTACAATCTAAGAATACTAGCTGAAAATTCTCAAGGAGGTCGGGAGGAAAGGCTTCAGCTTTGATGGGAGTTGTTATGATGCCCTTATCTGGTCACATTTTACAAATAAGGGTTTGCCTTGTGCTCTAGGTATCTTCAAGGAGATGAGAGGGGAAAAGGTCTCTCTCTTTAGTAATTGTTGTCAAATACAGACCAATGGAGTTGCAAAGGAAAGTAAACCGATTTTCATGGCCTCTTTAGATGAAACCAATGACAATATATATATATATATACACACAAAAAAAACAACATTTGTCCCTAAATTTGGAGAATGAATACCATGCTGGAAAGGAATGCTACAATAGCAGAAGACCTTGATTGAATCAGAGAATAAATTTCTGACTCAGTTGCCAAAATTTATATTGAGATAAGCATCTAATGTCATTTTTGTGTGCATTGAACCTCATGTCTACATTTTGGACTTATTTGGATGTCAATTAACAGTGTAAATTTTCTCATGTTTGGATAGTATCCAAATTGATAGCATCTGAATTGTTGTTCCACATAATATAAATAGAATTCTTGAATGTGACTGTAAAAATGGAAGTTGTTTTCTCTCTCAAGGACTTTTCAGGATTATATATCTACTTCCATGCTTAACATCGTTGTGGAATATGAAGATATGAAAATTATGCGAATTGATTCAAATTTTACCTTGAAAGCCATCTGGGCTAGTATTCATTAGTTGCAGGAAGCTGAAGTTATGGAATTTAAAAACCACACATGATGGGTGAAGGCTGAAGAATTTACAGTCAGTGTACATAATTCTCCTCTCTCATTACTTTAGTGAGATTTATTAAGAGGATGGATTTTTGAATAATTACAATGTATGGATATATCGGATATTCATGAAGCTCCTTTTATTTCTTCATTAAAGTGTGAGTTAGCGTCTGGGTGTAGGGGTTTTAAGGAGTATAGGGTGGGGTTTAAGGATTAGGGTTCAGGGTTTAAGTATTGAGATTATGAGTTTAGTTTTAAACTCATTAATTAAGACTTAAGGATTTAAGAGTTTAAGGTATGGGTTAAGACTTGGGGCCTAAGAACATTAAAGATCGAAGGCTAAAGTTAAGTTCAAAGTTGTGGGTGAAGGTTAAAAATGTTTATTTTTTTCAAAAAAAACATCACAATATCCATTATCCTCCCTAGAACATTTGGATGGAGAGTGGCTTAACCCCCAACTATAATAGCAATCGATAAGCCAGTGAATCTCGGCGAGACTTTAACATGAGATGGACTAGACATGTAGACATCGACACAAACTCCACATTGAAACAATTCATTAGAACTAATTGAGCTAACTCACTGGGCTTCAAGGTTAGTAATTTTGTAGTTAAGGGATTATGGTTAATGATTAAGGGTTAAGATTCATTCAATTTATTACTCCTTGCAATCAATATTGTTTCCCTTGAAGTATTTTTAAGACTGAATTGCATCTTCTCCATCTTAACCACCATTGTTTCTCTACTTTCTCCAAAAGAAAAAGAACTCTAGACATATGGCCTACGCTGTGCCACTTTCTCCAATATTTCTCTTTCACATACAATTCTTCATTTTCTCAACTCTCTTAACCCCTTTTGATAACAAATACCATGGTTCACTAAAGCAACTTATCTTTCACTTCCACAATGCCTTCAAAACACGATGGTAGGCCCATACATATGCACTTAAAGATTCACACATTATCATATTCTACCACATGGTCAAGCCTCGTCTCTAACACAAATAATACAAATATAGGCCACTTCCTATACTCATGAAGAACATGGATTTCAATATTTTTATATAAATTCAAACTAATATCATTTATTTTAGGAGAAAACGTTCGTGTGAAAGCAATGTATGACTCACATTAAAGCTCTGTAATGTTTTTTAGAAATTGCATTCTCTTCTTCACAACACAATTCATGTATATATAGATATTGAGTGTTGGTTAATTGATATTCTCAAATCCTTTCTTCTAGTTGTTGGGGAATCCATTGGCGTCTTTTGTCTGTCCGTGTTTAGAAGATTTTGGATTCCTTAGTTGTTGGAAGATGTATGGGGAGAATTTTAGTTCTAATGTACATCATTCGTTGACCCATTGCATTACAAAGCAAATAATTAAATTTTAAAGTTTTTTGGTTCACGGAAGATGCATTGGATATTCAAGAAGAGTCTAGCTATAAAAATGACGAGGGTGCACCTTGTTTGCAAAAAGGGCTATCCATGGCTGACGATGAACCATGTTATGTCAATTGATAAGCTCCACCTCAATTGCATCTTCCTCGTAGCAAAACTTATTTGTTGTAAGTATCTAATGCAATTATGTTATCTTATAATGGGTTGAAACATAGAAAGAGAAAATGAAAATACATGCCCAGCTTAAATGATGATGAAATTTCTTTTCTTTGATTTTTTTTATTGCACGAGAATTAACTATATCTACATTGTACTCAATTTTAGAAGACAAATAATTAAAAAACTAGCATACCCTCTAAGCAAGAGAAGGAACACCAAAGAGGAAAATGTTAAAGTTTGATTATATGTAAATGTATTGAATGCAAAATTAACAATTCGCTTAAAACAAGCGTTGCAAGGAAGGAGGAAAAGGTCCATCACCAACAACAAAATTATTTGCAGGTTCTCATGGAATAATCAAATGTGATTAAAACATTTATTGGTCACATGCACATATATGTGTGTACATGTGCGTGTAACACACAAACTTGTATGAATGATTTTAGTTTCCAAAGTTTTTCCATTGTGTTCATCAAAGTCCCGTCATAGTGTTGACCAGTAGAAAGACACGTGTAAGGAAGAACATTCATTAATTTAATTTTATACATTAGTGTATTTATCTGAAAAATGCTATATAGTGCAATTGTTGACCCTTCATGTGGAGGTGCAAGTGTGAATGTTATGAAGCTTCCCGTGAAAATGTCATGATACATAATGATGATATATTTCCTTGTACACCAATAGTTGTTGGAAGATTCTCTTTGTATGTTACCATTTTATTGTTCTTGAGAACTCCATTCGAAATTATTTGGCGTTCTTTTCCCCGTAGAGGTAGCACACAAATGTAGATTTAATCTAGGCAGCATGGATTATCTTGATTGTTAAGTAAATAAGCTTATGACATGTTATACATGTACGTATTCATGGAGACATTCTCTGGTCAACTGTGTGATAGCCACCAACATTTCATGAGATCAACCTCCAACATCATATGACCGCATTTCATGTTGCTTTTTAATCAACAAACCAAGCAGATATGGAGACATTAAGCCCATTAGTTTTTTTTATCAACAAATGAAAAAAGTATTAGAATTTATACATAAACTCGTTCAATTAAATGAATGATATACAAGACACATTATATTATAATAAGCATTGTTTTATTTTTAATTAATTTTCTCTTAAAAATTTAATATTTTATAATATTAGTTTTTTGTTTATCATCAACACTAAAATTATGTTTATTAATATTATTGGTGAAGGTTAATTAAATAAATCATACATTTTAGGCATTTAAATAGTTAATTTATGTGAAGAGAGGGAGCACTTTTTAATCTTTTGAGTACTAGGGAGGCATTAACTCTTAGAAAACTAAACTATTTATTTATACTTGATGAGGTAACAACAATTTTGTTGAGAGGGTGAAATTTTTGTTGTTAGAATTAGACAATAAATTTTTGATGTGTTTAGATTGTTTTTTATGTGAAAATGGATTCAACACCATAAAAATCCTTACTTAGGCACCCAAAATCTTGATAACAATTTAAAAAAAATTATGCCAAATTTTCATGCTAGAGTTTCCTTAGTTTTACAAGCGAAATTTTGGGCTCGCCAGACTAAGGCTTTATTCCCTATTTTTACAAGCGAAATTGTAGGCTCAGGGCTTTATTTTGGACTAAATCAGTCCAGCGGCCAGCAGGGCTTTATTTTGGACTTCAGTCCACCAGCATATATGCGCCAACCGAGTCAAGGAGACCTTCACTCGTTCCAAAGAATCCCACAATCTTGCCATCCACTGGAGTCTCAAAATGAGTTCCTTCCTGTGGCCCGCATGGTCCGAGTGTCCTTTTATTGGTGTGAAAAGTCAAAGACTTCACCACAAAGTAGCGTTTGTCGGAGTTATTGGGGAGCGGGGCCGAACCCATATATCCACTCATTTTAGTGATGTATTCGCCTGGATAATCCACGATAAACTGCATCCATATCCACATCCACCAGATACCCTCAAGCCAAAGAAAACCAGAGTTTCATATCACTTGCAATGCAATTCATCTAGTTGTGACTTACTTACCTCTTTTGTGTGGGTGCCGCCTCCTCCGTGTATAAGCCCTCCGAAGTCTTTCATACGAACAGTTGGATCGTGGCCTTCCAAAGCATAAGTCACTTGCAGCGAGGTTAATGTCTCATTAGTTGTAGTCACGGTAATCTTTTTGACCCCTGAAAATGTGCCATCATCCCACTTTTTTCCGCCCATGTCATTACCATTAGATGGAGAGGCATAGTAGTTTCTGGCCATGGCTATGATACTTCAAACTGACCAATATTGTAAAAGATAGATGTTTAAACTTTACTTAAAACTGAAAATAACGTAACAGATGTTTAAACTTTACTTAAAACTGAAAATAGCGTAACAGATAGATGTTTAAACTTTACTTAAAACTGAAAATAACGTAACAGATGTTTAAACTTTACTTGAAACTGAAAATAGCGTAACAGATAGATGTTTAAACTTTACTTAAAACTGAAAATAGCGTAACAGATGTTTAAACTGAAAATAGCGTAACGCACACATTGAAGAACTCATTGGTGGCAACGCACTACATTACATTAGTACTAGTGCATCATTACCTGCTGCTATACTCAGTCGCACACAAGACAAGCACTGGATGCACTCGAAGCTTTCCACCGCACCGCAATGTTGCTTACCACTTCCTTCCAAGTTACAACCATTTATAGATACCTTTAGATTCCTGGGATCCTTTTCTATTCTTTTCATTGAATAAATATTATATTAAATTCAATCCAGCGCAACCTTTAGTTTGTCAGACGTTAAATGGAAATACTTAAAAAACCCTTTAGTTTGTCAGACATTAAATTCAATCCGGGCAACTTACATGTTTGAGCGATCAAATTTCATGTGAGCACTGACCGGTTGCATTTTTTACATTTTCTTTTAGCCCCGACCAAAACGGATAATGGATATTTAAGCCGCTTACGTCATGTACATGTTGCTGCTTACGTAGCCGCTTCTTACGCCATGTACATACATGTTCATGGAAATACTTAAAAAAAACCTACCAAGATATACCATTATTAACAAAGCATTTGCACGTGTTTTTGAAAGACTTTGCATCGTTAAAGCACTTTAAAAACCACAAGACTAGCAATTACTTTTTGT
>JAXQQM020078169.1:0-14330 GCA_034641835.2 Pinus albicaulis | reverse complement strand
TTGTATAATGAGTTCATCAGTTCCTTTGGTGTAGTGATTTTTTTCAATATGAAAAGGCCCTCCCATCTTAAAGTTACATAGATATGTAATCTTCAATATTTTAGGCAGTGGAAGCTCAAGAATCATTAGAGGAAGAAACACTTCTCCATGTTGAAAGGGATGTTGGGTCTGAGTTATCTGAGTCATTAATGGGCAAAAATGTAAGAGCCTCCTTTACCTATGTTGTCCTTTTTGAGAGTTTGTTGCTTATGTTTATGCATATTGAAACTAGACAGATTATGTATTTTGTGCAGTTAGAAGATGCTGTTGAGAACGAAATGGAAACTTTCAAGGAACAGTGGGAAGGTACTCTTAAACGTTTGTTTGGAGGATGAGAGTGCAGTTTGAAGATGCTGTTGAGAACGAAATGGAAACTCTCAAGGAACAATGGGAAAGTACTCTTGATAGTTTGGAGGATGAGAGTTCAGTTTTGCTGAATTAAACATTGGGGAATTGGGAATTGGCACTCTTCGGGCCACTGCACACTGCTCTCTATGCAAGGGTGTTGGACTCTTCGGGCAGCAGCACCCAGATTTGGACAAGAATCAGACCAAGCCTGATTCCTTTCCTCTCCCAAATGTAAGAAAACTAGAATATATGTGGATAATCCTCTGTCACAGAAAATCCTTATGACAGCACTGGAATTAAGTGTAAATTGGGCAATCAATTGTACATTTGGATGCATATACATTTTTGCTATTTTTTGTTATCAAGGAAGCCAATTCCAATTATACAAAGGTGTTGAAATGGTGGAGCTAACCACTAGATATGAATTTATTTTTCGATTTATATGTCAGAGATTAAACTCTCTTTGTAAGATGGAGAAATATTGTACATTTTTCTTTTACCTCATAATAGTCATGAAATGAAGTTCCAAATTATGAGGATCTTGTATGTTCAAATTCAATGGCATGAATTTATTTTCAACGAATATAAGTGTGATGCCTTATTATTTTCAAGGTTGCTTTCCAGAATTGTTAAGTTTTGGGAAATTGTTTATTCACTTAGATTTAAAATGACTGTTGTTAGCTTTAAAAAAAATGGAATTTATTTTTTCTTTCCATAAAAAACAGATTTTAAGGTAATTAAAATCACTATTTGGAAACTTGAAATGTTGAAACCACCTTAAAATAACATTTAAAATGATTTGTTTATTTTTTTTTAAATATTTTTTCATATCGTCTCTAGAGAGACAATAGTTTGAATTATGGACATATAGTCTCTATAGAGACAATACATTTTTGATCTCAGTTGTTATCCATAAAGAAACAAATGTTATTGTCTCTACAAAGACAAAAATGAAAGTGTCTCTACAGAGACAAATTGTAGACAAATGAAATTGTCTCTAGAGAGACAATAACGACTATGTCTTTATAGAGACAATAATAATATGTGTTCTATATTGTCTTTATAGAGACAATTCTTTGAGACACTAATTTTGAGACAGTAATTTTGAGACAATTGTTTGAGACATTAATTTTGAGACATTAAATTTGAGACACCCGCTTAAAGACAATATTTAAGACAATACACAATTTTATTTTTGTCTCTAATTAAGACAATTCACGTAAAATTGTCTTAACTATTGTCTTAAAACACCCCCACATGTAGTAGTTTGTTTCTTCGAATGGAAGCAAATCAAAATTTCTAGTCAGTAGTCAATAAATCCAAACCTGGCTAATCACCTTTGGAGCAAAATAATATTTATGACGACAGAGAACTGTCGTCAGCAGCTCCTCGGTCAAGTCGTCGAATATCACAAGCGTTCTTCTTGGAAGGAACGAGTGACAGTACTATATATAAGGCTAAGGAGGCAGGAATTGTCAATTGAGGTGAATTGTCCATTTTTCCTTCTTTCTCTTATTTTTTTTTCTCTTTTTTCTGAATTTGCGACTGACATCTTCTTTCTTTTTCTATCTGCTCTCTTTCTGGCCTTTCTTCAGTAAATTGTTTGTTATCATCAATAAATTGTTATAGATATTTTAGATTGTTGCAGGATGTGCGGGAAATGGTTACTCAAGTGCAAAGGCACATCAGAAGAGCAGAAATCACTCCAGAAGCAATCCAAGTCTAAAGTGAATCCAATGGGGTATGGGCCGCTTCCAACCGTTTCTGGCTCCCGTTCCTTGGCTTCGGCAGAAATAACATGTGATAAGAAAGAAGCAAAGGGTATTTCTCTTGAAGATATTAACCAGGTTGCAGAAGTTTTCATCTAGGAGGTCCACAAGGGTTGGGAATTGCAGAGGACGATGTCTGAGATTCAATATTATGGCTACCTGGAAAGAGCTACTTAAATATATAAGGTATTGGGATGCGGATCACTTGTGTCAGTCGGACGCCGAATCCGTTTCGAAATTCAGATTTTTTGACGGACAGTAAGCGTTGCATAATGTAGTTTAGTAATATTTTATATGTAACAATATAAGAATAGAGAGATGCTTATGTTAGAGAAACAAGTTGAATATGCATCAAAATAACATCTAACACATTCTTTATGTTTCGAAATTCCATATAGATATATACTCACCTCAGATCCATCCAACTCGATTTATCATGCGGGGCCGAGGACTAAATCTCTCGAGGTGAAAACCTATTTGATCTTCGAGGTGCAAACCTAAAATAGGTTTGCACTTCAAGAGATTTGAATCCTCCCAAGACGTGATAGATCCAATGTTGATGGATTCAGTCGTGTTCCATGAATATGACATTTGATAAGATTTGATTCATATACTTGTTTCATTGTAGGCCGCTAAGGAAAATCTATCAAAGATATGACTTATTCATTTTACCCTAAATTTTCTTAGTTACCTCATTTCGTTGAGATGATAATTATTGTTAATAACTATAATGATGAAAAATGATGAAATATTTTTTTTAAATGCAAAGTGACAATAATAGTGTTGAAAGATAGAAAATGTGAATAATAAGAACGTATTCATGTTACAATCAATCTCAAACTATTTTCTTCTACTATTCTTATTTCCTCCCTTGTTAGTTTTGTTATCTTTTCATATCGATTATATGAAAAAGAAAATTTAAATCGTAAACCATTTAAATCTTTAGCTTGATATGTTGTAGTAAACATGATACCTTGTCTCTCTTGCTCTCCAATATTAATAGCTTAAATTACTATAACACAAAAATCAATCTACATTGTTAATAACTTTTTGTGCTTACACTAAAATCAATGCATATTGTTAATCCAACCACTTTAATATTAATGTACCGTCATATATCCAATTACATCAAATCATAAATCAACATATACATTGAAATCAATGCATTTAATGCAAGCAATCAAATAATATTAGAAAATAAATTCTACATTGAAATCAATGCACCTAATGCAATCAATCAAATAAGATTAGAAACCAACATCTACACTGAAATCAATGCATTTACTCAAAACAATCAAATAGGATTAGAAATCGCCATCTACACTGAAATCAATGCATTTAGCGCAAACAATCAAATAGTATTAGGAATAATCACCCACACTGAAATCAATGCATCTAGTGCAAGTAATCATATATCATTAGAAATAAATATCTACACTAAAATCGATGCATCTAGTGCAAATAATCAAATAGGATTATAAATGACCATCTCCACTTAAATCAATCCATCTGGTGCAAGAAATATTCTTCCCTCTCTCCACCCTCCATCCATATCTATATCCCCATCCATCTCTTTTTTTTTGTCTCTATCTCACCCCCCTAAACACACACGCTCTCGCACTCCACATATATCATTCTCTTTGTCGATCACCCTCTCTCCCCATCTCTCTCTTCTTCCCTCTCTTCCCCTTCTCTCCCTCTCCCCCGCTAATATCTCTCTTTCCTCCTTTTTTCCTCTCTCTCTCTCTCTCCATCTTCCTTATCACTCACTCTCTCTCTCTCTAGGAACCAACATCTACACTGAAATCAATGCATTTACTCAAAGAAATCAAATAGGATTAGAAATCGCCATCTACACCGAAATCAATGCATTTAGTGCAAACAATCAAATAGGATTAGAAATCATCTACATTGAAACCAATTCATCTAGTGCAAGTAATCAAATATAATTATAAATTGACATCTAAATTGAAATCAACAAATTCAATGCAAGCAATCAAATTGTATTAGAAATCACCACCTACACTGAAATCAATGCATCTAGTGCAAGTAATCAAATATCATTAGAAATAAATATCTACACTAAAATCGATGCATCTAGTGCAAATAATCAAATATGATTAGAAATCACCATCTCCACTTATATCAATCCATATAGTGCGAGAAATATTCCTCCCTCTCTCCACCCTCCATCCATATCTATATCCCCCTCCATCTATTCTTTTTTGTCTCTCTATCTCACCCCCCTAAACACACACGCTCTCGTACTCCATATATATCAATCTCTTTTTCAATCACTCCCTCTCCCCATCTCTCTCTTCTTCCCTCTCTTCACCTTCCATCTATATCTCTATCTTCCCCTTCTCTCCCTCTCCCCCATTAATATCTCTCTTTCCTCCTTTTTTCCTCTCTCCCTCTCTCTCCATCTTCCTTATCACTCACTCTCTCTCTCTAGAAACCAACATCTACACTGAAATCAATGCATTTACTCAAATAAATCAAATAGGATTAGAAATCGCCATCTACACTGAAATCAATGCATTTAGTGCAAACAATCAAATAGGGTTAGAAATCATCTACATTGAAACCAATTCATCTAGTGCAAGTAATCAAATATAATTATAAATCGACATCTAAATTGAAATCAACAAATTCAGTGCAAGCAATCAAATTGTATTAGAAATCACCACCTACACTGAAATCAATGCATCTAGTGCAAGTAATGAAATATCATTAGAAATAAATATCTACACTAAAATCGATGCATATAGTGCAAATAATCAAATAGGATTATAAATCACCATCTCCACTTATATCAATCCATCTAGTTTGAGAAATATTCTTCCCTCTCTCCACCCTCCATCCATATCTATATCCCCCTCCATCTCTTCTTTTCTGTCTCTCTATCTCACCCCCCTAAACACACACACTCTCACAATCCATATATATCAATCTCTTTGTCAATCCCCTCCTCTCCCCATCTCTCTCTTATTCCCTCTCTTCACCTTCCATCTATATCTCTATCTTCCCCCTCTCTCCCTCTCTCTCCATCTTCCTTATCACTCACTCACTCTCTCTCTCTCTCTCTCCACCTTTCTCTCTGTATTTCTTTCTTCTTACCTCTCTCCTCCTCCTCCTCCAAGTCCATCTCTCTTTCCCTCCCTCTCTCCACTCTCTCACATCCTCTCTCTTCCTTCCTCTCTTTCCCTTTCTCTCCCATCTCTCTCTCCCTCTCTCTCTCTCTTCACCCACCAACTATGTTACTATATCCCTCCCTCTCTCCTTATATCTCCTTCTCCCCCCTTATCTCCATCTCTCCTTATTTGTCTCTTTATCTCAACCCCAAACATACACGCTCTCTCTCTGTCTCTCCCTTGTCACTCCTTCTCTCTCTCCACTTATCACTCTCTATATTTCTTATTTCCTACATCTCTCCCCCTCCAACTCCATCTCTCTTATCGATCCCTCTCTCCTCCTCTCTCTCAAGTCCTCTCTCTCGTCCTTCCTCTCTCTCTCTCCCCTAAATCCCTTTCTCTTCCCTGATCTCTCTCTCTCTCTCTCTCCAATACTCTCTCTTCCCCCATCACTCTCCTCCTCTCTCTCATCCTTCCTCTCTCTCCCTTTCTCTCCCACCTCTCTCTCTCTCTTTTCCCTTCAATCCTCTCTCTTCCCCCATATCTCTCTCTCTCTCTCTCTCTCTCTCTCTCTAATCCTCTCTCTTCCCCCATCCCTTTCTTTCTCTCTCTCTTTCCACCCCTCTCTCTCTCTCCAACTACATTACTATATCCCTCCCTCTCTCCTTCTCACTTCTTCTCTCCCCCTTCTTTCCATACATCTTACTTTGTCTCTTTATCTCACCCCTAAACATACACACTCTCTCTCCATCTCTCCCTTATCACTCTCTCTCTCTATTTCTTCTTAGTTATGTAAACTAATGAATATAAATATTCGTAAATATAAAGTAGATTATGGAGTAAATATGAAAAGAGGTTTTATTTACTTACCATACCTCTAGTTTATTTATATTTTTATTTATTTACCATACCCCTTTTCTTTACTATGGTATTTGGCCCATAGTCTTGTTATATAATTAGATTTTTATTTATAATCCTATTTGATATATTGTTATTTATTTACCTTACCTCTTTATGCCTCTTTTATATTTATTTATTTACCATACCTCTTTATATCTATTTTATATTTATTTATTTATTTATCATACTTGTTTATACCTCTTTTATATTTATTTATTTACTCATGGTATTTGGCCCATGGTATCAATATTAATTTGTCCCATGGTATTCGTCCCATAGGCTTCATCTAAATAAAACCTCTTTTTAAAGTTTTTTTTAAATATAAAAAGGTTTATGGAATAAATATAAAAAGAATTTTTATTTATTTACCATACATCTAGTTTATATATATTTTTATTTATTTACCATAGCTCTAGAGTAAGTATAAATTCATTTTACAAATATTTAATTAAAAGAAATATTAAAAGATTTTGGATTTTTATTGTTTGTGTTGAATTAACTCTTTTCCTTTGATTTAGGAAATGGTATTGACTTTAGTAAAGAGTAAAGATGTTTAAAATTTTACTTAATTTGGAAATTTAATGTGGTAATTTTTTTTGTTAAAGTTAAATTTATGATCCATTCAAATTCACGTATATAATTTACTATCCATTCAAATTATATGAATAATACATAATTGTATTAGAAATTGATATATGTTCTAGCACAATGCGATTTATTTATTTATTTTAATTTAAAAGAGTGTAGATGCGCCTCTGGCACAATAATTTTCCATGTATATATTTATATTCGCAAACTAAATGTTTATCAGAATCTGAAATGTATTTCCATGTCCTCACCATATTCCATGTCCATGTTATTGGCATGCGGATCACTTTTTGCCGATCACTTTTGTTAGTCAGACGTCGAATCCGTTTTGAAATTCAGATTTTTTGATTAGTAGAGTTGCATAATGTAGTTTAGAGATATCTATGTCAGAGAAACGAGTTTGAAGATGTGTCAATTATTTTTCCACAAATCATTAACAACTGTAATTCTGCCTTCAAATTGAAATGACTAAGAACAAACACTCACATAGAATCAATAATTGAGATTACAGTCTTTTTTATTGTCGAAAATCACAAGTTCTCCTTTTTTATTGTTGAAATTCAGTGTGATTTTTACAGCAACCACTGTATGCTACTCTGTTCTACAGTCAATAATTTGTTTATTTCATTTTTTCCATTATAATTTTATAAGTCAACTAATTTTAATGTCCGCCACTCTGTATTAAAAAGAAAATCTCAGATGATTTCCACCACTCTGGAATGGATTTACATGATTTTATTATGTTGTTTGATGAAGGTTTGTTACGAAACGCCTGAGGCTGATCGGTTCGGGTTCTATGTCAGTGTTTTTGGCTGAGTTAGACGATTATAATTAGGTATGCAGGGAAATTAATTTACTTTTTACAGCCTGCAGTGGTTTATTGTCGTAGTTCAAGCAGGATTCCAATGGAAAACAATGGGGTTCCGGATACTATTTTATGAAAATTTTGTAAATTCAAGTTATGAGAAAGTTTTGTAAACTTAAGTTATAGTATGGATAGCTTTAAAATTTTGAATGCTAAAGGATTTTGATAATGCTAATCTATTCTTATAATAAACACATGATTCAAACATCATAAAAACAAACATAATTCAAATACCATACAAATTAAACATTACTACTGCAAAATTTTAAATCTGTGGAGAAGAAAAAAGAAAGAAAGAAGAAGATTCCCACATTTTTGGCTGCCCAAGTTTGTCGCTCCCCGGACAACGCCGTCAATATTTACTTTAAAGAATTGTAGGTTTTTTAAAGAATAACTTCACCTTCAATTCACTCACTAAGCGGAGTGTAGTGTTCGTTATTTTTGGGTAAAGGATAAGCGATATCTTATTTTTTTCAATAGAAAAAATAACCGGTTTCTTTTTAGATATTTTCTTTTTTCAAAAGTACATCATAGTTCATTTTTTTTTCCTTTACAAAAAAATTTTCTAGTACAGATAAGAAGATTAATATTGAATCAGTCTAAAGGAACTCAATACCAAAACCAAAATTACATCTTCCTTGTCCATGCTTGTGCCCTTGTTGTTTGAGTGTTAAAGTTCCGCTGATGTCTCACAAAATATGTGACTAATAGGAGAGCAAATATTCCTCGCCTTTCTTTTTCTGTTAAATATACAAAGAGTCTTTGTTTCCTATGTTCGAAATGCCATGTCTGCAATGCTGTGTGATTATCTTCAGTCTCATTGTGAGGTCCTTTAATCGGATTTGTCAATTAGTTTCTACATAGTAGGATGTCCATTGTTCGGTCACCTCTTGGAGTTTTTAAAGACTGGACATAAACCAAAGTGAAAGCCAAACCCAAGAGGAACTTTCCCATAAACCATCCCAAAACCTGAATAAAAAAATAAATGATTAGAAAAAGATAGTCATTCCTTTCGTTTCTTGACCTGTGGCTTCGACCAGCTCATAGTGAATTTCTTCATATATCCCGGACAACCCCTGCTTTGATAGTCGATTGCCTTTGAATTATTTTCTCTATAGATGTTGGAGAAGGACATGGAAGAGAATTTGTTACGCAACACCTTAATCCTTTCCTTCCATCCCTCTAGATAGCTTGGATTTAGCTCGATGCCTTTGTTGAGATGATCTATGAGGACCAGTGAATCCCCATATACAGATAGTGAATCAAAGTAGAGATGTTGAGAAAACCACAACAGTCCCCAAAGTGCCAAAGTCTCTGCCCTCATATTTGTGCCTTGTCCACCTGATCAATGGATTTTGTAGTGCCATGTTGGGGTGAGCATCAACCATGCTCTACATCCACATTTAAAATTTTGTGTTGCCCTGTCAAAAATTCCTAATGGGTAGTGTATTTCAAGTGGATGATTTGTCAAGGAATGATCCCTTGGTGTTTTCAGCTTAAACTTCATATTACCCTAGAGTTGCATAATCTGATTACTGACCATGTACAGATTACTTGGTTTTTCATCAGAGCCACCTATTCCTACTACACCACATGAACCAGTGGTAGATGATGGGAATGTTCCTAAAGAATTTCCCATATGGAAAGTGACCGATAGGAGAGAAAATGTTCCTCGCCTTTCTTTTTTTGTTAAATATACAGAGAGTATTTGTTTCCTGTGTTTGAAATGCCATGTCTGCAATGTTGTGTGATTATCTTCAGTCTCATTGTCAGGTCCTTTAATGGGATTTTCCAATTACTTTCTCCATAGTGGGATGTCCATTGTTCGGTCACCTCTTGGAGTTTTTAAATACTAGACATAAAACAAAGTGAAAGCCAAACCTGAGAGGAACTTTCCCATAAACCATCCCAAAACCAGAATAAATAAACAAATGATTAGAAGAAGATAGCCTTTCCTTTTGCTTCTTGACCTGTGGCTTCGACCAGCTCATAGTGCATTTCTTCATATATCTCGGACAACCCCTTCTTTGATAGTCGATATGCTTCTGAATTATTTTCTCTATAGATGTTGGAGAAGGATATGGAGGAGAATTTGTTATGCAACACCTTAATCCTTTCCTTCCATCCCTCTAGATAGCTTGGATTCATCTCGGTGCCTTTGTTGAGATGATATATGAGGACCAGTGAATCCTCATATATAGATAGTGAATCAAGGTACAGATGTTGAGCAAACCACAATAGTCCCCAAAGTGCCAGAGTCTCTGCCCTGATATTGGTGCCTTGTCCACCTGACCAATGGATTTTTTAGTGCCATGTTGGGGTGAGCATCAACCATGCTCTCCATCCACACTTAAAATTTTGTGTTGCCCCGTCAAAAATTCCTACTGGGTAGTGTATTTCAGGTGGATGATTTCTCAAGGAATGATCCCTAGGTGTTTTCTTCTTAAACTTCATATTACCTCAAATTTGCATAATCTGATTACTGACCATGTACAGATTACTTGGTTTTTCATTAGAGCCACCTATTCCTACTACACCACATGAACCAGTGGTAGATGATGGGAATGTTCCTAAAGAATTTCCCATGCCCCCCCCCCCTCCCCCACCAAGCATAACATTTCTCTCCACTGTTCTATATAGAGAAGTCAATGTGCAATAGATTACAGATCATTTGAAGGACATCCCTAGAAAAAATATAGCCATAAAAGAGAGGAGTGTTGTTTTCGTTTTCACTCATGTAGTGACGACATATCCCAAGCCCATTTATGCCCCTTTTCTATAAATTTTTCCATGTGAGTTTCTTTTCTTTCCAACCCATTCAATAGAAAATGATCATTTTCGATTGTAATTTTAGTTTCCATAGTCCCTGGAACCAACAAACCTGTTCCAGTCCCACCATCTTCTTCCTCATGTCTATATGTTTCACAGATCACATTCCTCCCTGGTTGACCCGATCCTCTCTTCTTGTTTTGATCATTCCCATACTTCTTAAACTCTCACAATATTTATTCTGTTCTTCCCTCAAAGAGTCTTAAATCCCCAGTTTTTTAGTTGAGTGTCATATCGGAATATCCTCTCGCCAATAAAAAATTTGACTCAAATAGAAAAATCATTTTTGATGAAGGAACAAAATCTGATCCCTACAGATTTTTCTATTATCTGGTAAACATCCAAGGCATGGATCGCCAATGAGATTCCGTCCTCCATTTCCAAAGCTCCACCTTAGGTTTTCCTTAAATATTGGCAAAATTTTAATGAATCTGTTCCACCTAGGTGATCCGTTGCTCTATTTTATGCACTCCTCCAAGTATAAATCCTCCATCGACTTGTTTTTGAAATATTTATAGTCTATCATATCCTTCCACACCCCCGGTGTGTGGAGGCTTCTCCAAAGAGACTTCATCATAAGGGCCTTTCCGAAAGTTACTAGATACATAACCCCCGAGCTGCCTAATTATTTAGGCCTAGCTATCATTTCCCATTTGGCTAAGTGATATGATCCTTTTCCCAGTCCACAATTGCAAATGAAGTCTACCATGAAGCTACGAATGTCGTTGATTATCCTGATCAGAATTTTGTATAAATGGGCCCAATATACAATGAGCTATTGGAGAACTGTCTGTGTAAGGACAAGCCTGCCTCCCTTAATCAACCATTTACTTGACCACACCTTAATTATTTTCTTATATTATTCCAATAACCATGACCAGTCAAATGTGATATATATATTAGCTTTCAGATGAAATCCAAGGTAAATAATCCCATCCTCTAGTTGGGATAGACGAAATTTGAACACATTATCGATGTAATCCATAGTTTCTGTTGTCCCCTTCAAGTGGTATATGTAGGATTTACCACTATTCACCTCCATACCAAATGATTCACAAAACATCCTGAAGATATTGTTTAAAACCCACCAACAACTTTTGATCAGGAGTCCAGAAAGAAGGACATCATCTACCAAGAAGTTGTGAGAGATGTCCCCTTGTCTGGTAATATGGATGCGTCTAAAATCACCCGAGTCAATAACATGTTTAATTTTTAGTCTAAAAGCATTCATAACTAGTACGAAGAGGAGGGGATATTGTGCACAACCCTCCTTGAGCCCCTTCCCAGGGAAAAAGAAATTTATTTCTGATCCATTTATACTGTTATTCAGTTGATTATTGACGTGTTTTATTTCTTTTATGCTAAGTAATATTCTATGTTTAATTTTTCATTTAAAGTTTAAATTTATTAATAATATTTTATGATATTTGATCATAAAATTTTGATGTTTTTAATAATTTTAATGAAAAAGAAAAAATTGGTTTGCAGCGATGGGAGGAGCGCCATGAGAAACTAGGGTTTCTACCAGCCTCTGCAATGGAGCAGTTTGTCCCTTCCTGCCCACTGCAGACCATTCTCATACACCTAATAGTGTGCCATCCACTGCCAAAGGAATCTCTTTAATGGCAGCCCTTCCGGGGGGGGGGGGGGTTTCAACGCCTCCCCCATTAGTTTCTGGAGTGAAAACGGCTTGGGAAATGACACAAAAATCCATCCCTGTTCAATTGAATAATGTCGCACAGCAAGATACCCCGACGCAAGATACACCAAAAGCTTCACAAGAAACGACAGACAAGCCCGACGAAGAACAAGGAGATGCTACAGGGCATAAGGACTCGCCCACAGTGACTTCAACAACCTACAACCCCATAGCTGTAGAGCGGCCCAAAATAGAACTACCAAGTCGTAGGATAAACGGTCAAATCTAGTTCATGAAGGACCATGCCCTCATTGGTAAATTCATTAGATTCTAGAAGACTAAAAATCATTTCAAGGGTGGATAACAACAAAATGGAAACCTAAAGGACATCTTACCCTATAGCTAGGACCAAAGGGTTTTTTCACGGCAGTCTTCAACTGCATTGAAGATCACAACAGAGTCCTAGAATGAGGCCATTACTTTTTAAACTCAGCGGGATTGTATTTAAGGGACTGGGTGGAAAGATTCAACCCGGACAAGGAGGACTTCAGCTAGGCGCCCATGTGGATCCAAATTTCTCTCTTCCGCGGGGAATGTTGGGATGAATATTCATTGAAAGACACAGGAAATGGATTGGGCGAGTTCATAAAGATATCTGAAGAAACAAATCTCCATAGATACACTTCATATGCTCACATATGCATCTGTATGCCCCTGGACAAAGCCCTCTCGGATCTGGTAAGTCTTTATCATGATGACGTTGAATGGGTCCAGCCATTAGATTATGAACATATACCCTTCCGTTGTCGTAAATGTTATGTACATGGAAATATTTTCCGTGACTTCCCTCTAAATTCTAAGCCTCAAACTACTGATGCCTCCGAAAAATCAGACCTTGAAGGATTCACCAAGGTCACCAATAGAAAAAGGACTAATAAAAAACCTGTCTGTGGAAGAAAACCCTTCCAAGATACCTCCTCCATCCCCTCCACTAGTAATAGCTTTGAAGCACTAGTCAAAGACAACAAGACCACCCCTAATGCAAGCCAGCAAAAAGCTTCCTCTGCTATGCCATCCCAAACACCCCCACCCTCTGGCTCTACCCCCACTCCCCTACCTCGTGTGGAAGCACACTCCACTCTGGACACAAATCTTAAGGATATCGACTGGAAACCAAATGGAATGGACATTAATTGCATTCCTATCTAGACACATCATTCAATTGACACCATGGTAGGAAGCAGCAAACCTCAAAATATGGAAGAGGAACCGGAAAGCATCGACTTAGGAGGACTTGAAATTTTCAGTCTTTCACAAGCCTGTAGAAAGAACGAATTCGATAAAATTCAAGATATCTAGTTAGATAGTCTGGAGATCTTGATCTCTAGGGAATTTCAGTAGCGCCAACTTGGAATACAACCGAGAAGTAAATTGGATGGCACACAATCTCCCAAAGACTCTAAGAAATGCAGGAGAAAGACAGATCTGCAGAGAACCATCACCATCAGCAAAATCCTGGTGGAGTCAGGCAAATATTCCAAGTTAACAAAGTACTACAGGTCTCTCCTAAATAGTGAATCATGAAGCGCACCTCATGGAACTTAAGAGGGCTAAATAGCCTTGGAAATCTCAGAATGATTAAAAACATGATAAAGCAAGAGAAACCACAAATCTTTTTTATGCAAGAAACAAAATGTAATAGCACCACTCTTGGAAACATACTCTCGAGAGCCTAGCCAAGATGTCACTCTGTAGCTGTGGATGCATCTGGAGCTTCTGGAGGGTTAGCTATTCAATGGAAGTCTATCACGCTCTCAAATTTCCATGCCTCCCATCATCTTATTCAGGCTACATTTCACATAATAGGAACTAATATTCATGGACATCTTACAAATGTCTACTTCCCTCAGGAAGCTGGTAGTAAGACTACATTGTTAGACACTATAGCATAGCTCAACTCCAACAGACTCCATCCACTTTGGATCGCAGGAGGCGACTTCAATATGATAACCAGACTCGAAGAAAAGAAGTGGGGAAGAGAAAAACTAGAAAACGAAAGGGGACAATTCAAATATTTCATACAAAACAATTTGCTAATAGATTTGCAGTTCAGCAATGGAATTTACACTTGGAGCAATCGCAAGGTAGGGAGGCAAAAAATAGCTTCCAAATTAGATTTCTTCCTTATCTCTGATAATGTCTTACATCTTGGAGGGGAT